>JAVXUP010003696.1:0-56489 GCA_033070095.1 Escallonia herrerae | reverse complement strand
GATGATGAGGAAGAGTGTTAGGGTTAATGTTTCAGTTGTATAAATTGAACTTATATAATGTTTAAATTTGTGATTTGGTTTGTGCAATCTTTAATTTGTGATTTGGTTTGTGGATTATTGATAGTTTTGGTAACTCCGTTGGGGACACTTTAGGCCCCATTTGATAGCTTCCGAAAAAAGTTGTAATTTTTTTTGTCACTTTTTTTCCGCTCATTGCACTTCAGGCACGCTAGTTAGCCCATTTGTAAGACTTTCGGCGAAAAACGAGACACATTAATTTTTGAGTTTTCCTAGGAAGGGCCTATTCGGGCACACTTTAGGCCCCATTTGATAGCTTCCGAAAAAAGTTGTAATTTTTTTTGTCACTTTTTTTTCGAATGCCGTCATATGAAAGGTATATTCGCGCACATTTTAGCGCCAAATTCATAGCATGCGAAAAATTATGTACATTTCTTTTTGGTACAGTTTTTTGTAACATCACAGCAGCTAGCCACGCACGTCAGGATAATGGTAATGAAGGCGTCTAGCTTCATTCTTTTTCAGCTCCCAGGCTATCCTATACCTAAACGTCAAGGCATCCTTCCTAGTCCACGAGGAGTGTTTGAGCACTTCCGAGCGAGCAATGTAGTCCATGTACTTGAGGACGTAAATCCCGCAATCGTGACCGTTATATTGCTTTGGTCGGTCCTTTATCATCACGACCGTCCAAGGGTCACCCTGTGGCCGTCCGCATGCTAGCGAGAGGACAGTAGTCTGCATCCAACAATAAAAACGAGAATCAAGCCTATGAGACAAGAACAATATACTATGAGCCAAGGTCAAAAAATAAATACTAACCACTAAAGTGATGTACTCGTTGTACATCTGTGCCAGCAGCTGTCCAGGCTCGTCCTCCCTTAGGCTATCGTATATGTGAACCGTTCTGAACGCTGGATGGAGAACTAATAGGAACCAGTGGTTTGCATGATGACAGGGTATCATGATAAGGTTCGCATCAGCAGCGGGACATTGATAGTCTGCGTTCATCATGCCTAACACGTTTCGACCTGGTTTCCACTTACTCCTGCCGCCCCCTCGCCTCCATTCTGTGAATTCTCTCACCGTTAATTCCACAAAATGAGTGGGATACATGTTAAGCTTCAAATATTCAGAACGGTTAAAACGTTGCTCTCTAATCCGGAGCAGTTCTATGTAAGCGTTCATGACAAAATTTGAAAGATCTGTCTCCGGCGCCAACGTTCTGATATCCTCATGACCTAGGAATGTCGCAAGGGGAAAGTCTGCTGAATTGACAGGCTCATGCCCGAAGTAGTGCCGGTCGATCCAAGCCATCTTGTCCGACCTCAATGGCTTCGTCGCTTGTCCTTTGTCCGACCGAAAGCTTGGGCGCGAGGCCTGGATTCCTACTTGGGGAACCTGACTCTGGCACTGAGAGTCGTATGCGTCAGGAGGCAAGCGACTATACGGCTCCCATACCTGACTCTGGGGCTGATAGTCGTACGCGTCAGGAGGAGGGCGACCAGACGGCTCCCACACCTGACTCTGGGGCTGATAGTTGTACGCGTCAGGAAGAGGGCGACCAGACGACTCCCACACCTGACTCTGGGGCTGATAGTCGTACGCTTCAGGACGAGGGCGACTAGACGGCTCCCCTTCGTAACCCCGGTACGCAAGACTAAAGTTTTGAACTTCAGTCTTGTACTTCTCAATGGACCTCTTGAGATTGTCAGGAGCCTGCGCGACAAACCAGTCAAACGACTCCAGCTGCTTGAACACCTCAATGCCCTGGTCAACCTAAAAAACATGCATAGAAAATATGGCTAATCATATTTGACAAATGGTCGATAAGGTGCGCAAATAAATTATCAAACAACACTAGCATGACTTACAATGGCCAATGCCCAGAACTGGTCATAGACCTCACGTGGCGCGTACGATGTCTTCTTCACCTGGGAAGGGCGATTCACCCTCGTGCGCGTCACCCTGAGAAACCACTGTAAGTATTCCTCAGTACTAATGCCGTCGTGCTTCAGCGATACAAGGCTATCATACGTTTCCTGCCAGGTATTCCACTGGTGCACCTCGTCACCCAACAAAATCAAGGCATCAGCCACCTCGAAGTTCGGCCCTCGACCACCCCTGTATGGCCGCATGTCTACAGCGGGTTTTGGTATCCCTTGTGGACAGCCAGCTTGCTTCATAGCTCGATCGGGCATCTGAAACTCACATTCTTCGAAGTGAATGAGCGGCACCCGAACCAAACCTGCCAGCACGTACGACACCGGAAGTTGCCAACACCACTCATCCAACAGATGCATCACCTTGCCATATGGCTGCCACGTCACCTGGGATGCATCTAGTATCTCTAGTTCCCCCCGATAGAACTTTAGATGGTGGTGAGGGTCTACCCGTCTCCTCCTCCGGTTGGTCGTAGGCCCCCAGGCCCACACCCTAGGCCACGTCTCATCGGAATCTACCAACGGTTGTGGACGACCCATGGGTAGCCTCTCGTAAGACCAAACCTGTGAATGCAAACATTATATGGAATTAGTAATTAATCCCGAATATATTGACTAAGGATCCTACCAAGAAAATAAATGCTCATACCTGTAATAGAGTCAGGCAGGCGGCAATGGACTTGGCACCGTTTCTCGTAGCCTTATGCAGTGCTCGATATAGGTGCGCAAGGACAGCTGAACCCCACGAATAGGAGTATACCTCCTCAAGATCCTCCAAGAACACCATATACTTCGGATGCACCGTGTTTTTCGAATGCGTCGGAAGTAATATAGCTCCAATAATATACAGAAGGAATGCCTTCGTATACGTCACGAAATCTTGAGGAGTGTATTCATCCGGTAGCACGCCGTACTGCTCTCTCAGCCATTTAAGCTTGACGCCGTTTGTTGTAAGCGCTGCCCTTGGAATTCCCGGAAAATACTGCATAGCCATATTCGCTATGGATGCAGACGGCACGTTCAAAGTAACGGGTCTGCCGTGACATGGGATTCCAAGTATAAATCCGACGTCCTCTAACGTAACAGTCATTTCACCAAACCGGAAGTGAAATGAGTTCGTCTCGCTCCTCCATCGTTCAACTAGAGCGGATATAAGGCAATCGTCGTGTCGAGACCATTTCCCGCAATCGGTGAACAGGGTTAAATTTTGACGGTGTAATAGCTGTATTTGTTCCTCGTTTAGTACCCACTCTTCAAGGTGCCTTGTGCTTTGAATTGTTTCCAAAACACCCCTATCGACACCGTCAAATACGTGCCTCGCGACGTGGTCATCGTCATCGTATAGGATTGATGTATCATGAGGTCCAGAGCTGAAATTCATACCTTTAAGAACAAAATATAATTATAAACCAACTTAGCGTCCATAATATCCATAATATTTACATTCCAAAACTATAACTGGATCTTTAACCTAGCTTACCAACACATTAGCAATAGTCATTATTTCAATGTATTAAAACAAATCCTCAATTCCCACCACTCCGAACGCTTAATTACGCTAGTTCCCACTGAATTTAGCGCCAACGTGGTTATATAGCAATATATAGCCCGATGGCCCCTACACCTCCAACACCTCAAAACCGCTTTAAAGTCAAGTTTTTAAATGTATTACGTCAATTATATACCAAATATATCAGGAAAAATTTTAAAGGGGGCAAGTTACCAAAACACCCGCTACTTATGCAAAATATCCCCTGGCAGTCATCGCCGGTGCGTCACAAGGTTCAGAACATCTGGAACAAAATAAGTTTTCGGGTGTCTCACACCCTTTCCTGAACTAAAAGTTATTTTAAGGTATGAATTTTAAGCTGGATCCTTCCTAGCAAAATAGCCCCCGATCAGCGGCAAATTACCGAAATGCCCCTGAGCGTTCACTATCACCCCAACGCCCCCGAACCAGCTTCAAAACAACATTTCAGGTGGTTTACTTACATTTCTGGACTAAAAAGTCGTTTGAAAAACTTGGCACGGGAAAATTACCAAAACACCCCTTGGCGCGGGAAAATTACCAAAACACCCCTACGCGCGCCACGTCAGCTTCAAAACAACATTTCAGGTTTTGTAATTATATTTCTGGACTAAAAAGTCCGTCAAAAAACTTAGCACTGTAAAATTACCGAAATACCCCTCTCGGGGCGGCGAATTACCGAAATGCCCCCTGGCATAAAAAAATATCAAAAGTGCTTCGAAATGCTACTTGAGGCTTCCTGAATTCATTCTTGACATAAAAAGTATTTTACGGAGGTTTCGCCCAAAAATCGCGAACCGGTGTCCGGATCAAGCGCTTAAAGGGCCGTTCGGCCAAAAAAATAGGTAACGGCTTCGGAATGGCCCGAATTCCTGGGGAATGGAACTTCCCAACATCCTAGGATTCTCATAAAAGTTTCGCGCGAAATCGCGCTAGCTTGATATTTTAAAATACACTGCAGAGTTACAAGGTTCCCCGTATCAGTTAACCCCTTTCCAGTCTTTGGAAAAATCTGAAATTTTTACCTGAGACAGATCCTTTAAGAATAACTAGGGTCTCTTTTTTGCATTTTGGCAAAATCTAGCTCTAGCTATTTTTTATAAATTCGTGAAAAACTGTCTATATTTGGCACCCTAAAAAATCGCTGTTTTGGAATCTATAAATGTAATACGCTGATTTGTATAAACCTAACATTGAATTATAAGGAAATTCAAAATACTTACTTGTTGTGACTTGATGTATTTAAAGAAAAAACTACCGATCTTCTAGCGGTTATCCACCGATCTTCTAGCGTAAAATTTTTTGATTTGTATTGTTATGGAGATTATGTAGGTGAGATATGAAGTACGAAGGAAGTTGGTAAAAGATTGCAGAAGAAGGGTTCGGGGGAGGGGATTATAAAGAGAGAAGCGAGGAAGAGAGAAGAAAAAAGACAGAAAAAAGTGAGGAAGGGTGGGTGTTTATGCGGTCAAAGGCTGCTGCAAAAAAAAATTTTCGGCAGAAGGACACCACGTTGGGCATCACGGGGGAGGGAAGGACGACACGTGGCATCGTGGGGAAGGACACCAGGTGGGGCATCACGCGGGGGGGCGCCACGTGGCAGGGGAGGGGAGGGACCAACCGCGGGTTGTAGGAGCGGTTGGGCCCTGCGGATGAGGGGAGGGGACGCCACGTGGCAGAGGGAGGGGACCAACCGCGGGTTGTAGGAGCGGTTGGGCCACGTGGCAGGGGGAGGGGACGCCACGTGGCAGAGGAGGGGACCAACCGCGGGTGGTACCAGCGGTTGGGCCACGTGGCAGGGGGAGGGGACGCCACGTGGCAGAGGGAGGGACCAACCGCGGGTTGTAGGAGCGGTTGGGCCACGTGGCAGGGGGAGGGGACGCCACGTGGCAGGGGAGGGGACCAACGCAGGTGGTACCAGCGGTTGGGCCACGTGGCAGGGGGAGGGGACGCCACGTGGCAGGGGAGGGAGACCAACCGCGGGTGGTACAGCGGTTGGGCCACGTGGCAGGGGGAGGGGACGCCACGTGGCAGGGGCGGGAGACCAACCGCTGGTACCACCAGCGGTTGGGCCACGTGGCAGGGGGAGGGGATGCCACGTGGCAGGCCATCGCCAATACCGCCGGTTGGCCATGCTGGTGGGCCACGTGGCAGAGGGAGGGGACGCCACGTGGCAGGGGCCATGGGGTTGGGCCATGTGGCAGGGGTGGGGGACGGCACGTGGCAGGCATATTAATGCCAACCGCTGGTTGTGCTGGTTGTGCATGCGGTTGGTGTCCTTTTTCTCTCTCTCGCCATTTTCTCACCATTTCTTGTGCCATTTCTCGTGCCTTTTTTGCCATTAATGCAGTGGCCGTACACCTTTTTCGTCCTTTTTGCGCCACGTGGCCAACCGCTGCTCTTACCTGCGGTTCGGTGGAGAAATTGTTATTTCTCCATCGGTGGGTGTGGATCGGTCCCCATATATATATATATATATATATATATATATATATATATATATATATATGTATATATATATATATGTATATGTGTATATATGTATATATGTATATATATGTGTATATATGTATATATGTATATATGTATATATCTATATGTATATATATATATGTATATCTATATGTATATATATATATGTATATATATATATATATATATATATATATATATATATATATATATATATATATATATATAGGGAGCTGATCCATTGATAGCGCTAGCAAATGGAGTTAAGTTGCTAGCGCGATCTGACCGTCCATCCTGAAAGATGGACGGTCCAGATCGCGCCTTTTTCCAAAACTGATCCCCGTCCGCCATACTGTCTCGCGGACGGGAGTTTTACCTTTTTGCCCTCCTCCCATGTCCGCGAGACTGTCTCGCGGACGCCTTTCTGTTCCTGACATGTGTCAGGAAAAAGGCGTCCGCCATACTGTATGGCGGACGATCTCTAGGCTGACACATGTCAGGGCCTGTCCTCTCGGTCGCCTATAAAGTCTCGGGCGTGAGCCCCGAGAACTGTCCCCTTGGTATCTGTATGGCGTCAACAGTGTCCCTTTGTATCTGTAGCGGACGGCGTCCCTTCGTCAACTCTCTCCTGCTATAAATATTTAATCAGATCGGGGTATATATATTATTGTAGCGGACGGCGTCCCCTCTCTCGAACATCTAACCTAAAGCCGCTACCCCATCTACGGCGACCCACATCTCCGGTCACCCACATCTCCGCCGACACCACCGTCCTCCCCTCAACGCCGATCTCGATGGCTTCTGGATCGGAGACCACCTACGCCTACGATTATATTGGCAACTTGCACCTGGTAGGCAAACACTTTTTCAAAGTCATGATGCCGGGATTTGAGCATGAACTTGTAGGCTATCCCTCTTTCTCTTTCTCTGTATTTTCGTGTGTTAAAAGTTTGATCTTTTGTTTTTCTTAACCAAAACTAACCTATTTTTTGTATTTTGTGTTTGGTAGGACATACCGGAAGCATTTACCAATCAATTTACAACAATTCATGATAGTGCAAGATTATATAGCCGCAAGGGGGCATGGCAGGTTGAAATCAAGCTGAAGCCCGGCCGATCCCAAAAAAAGGAATTCGCAGAGGGTTGGAACGTCTTCGTGCGCCAGCATGGCCTCGAACTCGGGGACTTTGTAGTGTTCGAACACCTTGGGTGGTGGGATTTTCAAGTTGTAATCTTTGAACGGAGCGCTTGTGAAAAGCTTTCGTACCCCATTTGTGAACCATAGTTTATTATAATAAAAAATTTATGTTCTTGTTTATTATGTTTTCAAATTTTTTCTTGCTTAATTGTGCCTTTTTTTGTTGCCTTGATATATTGAGATCGTTGATTATGAATCGTACATTATTTTTTGGAAAAATTGAGATTGTTGATTCCGTCGCTAAAACAAGTCTTCGGGCGTCAGTTTATTAAAATAGCATTAACGTACTATGTCGCTAAAACAAGTCTTCGGGCCAATTTATTTCAATTTATTAAAACTGCATTACGGGCGCCAATTTATTCCAATTTATTACATTACGCTACATTGTATAGCTCTATATATATATAGCGGATATAAGGCCCTCCGCTTAGGCCTTGGGGTTCTTCGGGAAGGTCGGGAACTAAATGTCTGGTCCGTGCCAACCATTTTCTGCGGTAAGTATATCCGCGATACTATATAGCGGACAGTTTGGACTAAGTGTAGAAAAAACTAAGTGTTGGAGGAGAGGTGGAACTAAGTGTAGTAGCCGTCCGCTACATAGTATAGCGGACGTAGAGAACACAACCAAAAAATTCTGCGGGGCCGTCCGCTACATAGTATAGCGGACGTAGAGAAGACAACCAAAAAAATTCTGCGGGGCCGTCCGCTACATAGTATAGCGGACGTAGAGAAAACTACCAAAACAACCAAAAGTCTAGCGTCCGCGATACTATATAGCGGACAAGGAACAGACCCGCGATACTATATAGCGGACGGCAAATATATATTGTCCAGCGGACAGCAAATATATATATTCAAACCCAAAAGAAAGTCCCCTATAACTTCTACACTCTTCTTCTCCGTTCTTCCTACTCACAAATATTCCCAGCGGCGTTGGCAAGCAGATCTGCGCAATTTCTTCATAAGAGCAGCTTTAATCCCCCCTAATAGATCACGTAAGTTCACAAAATCAATCCTTTACATGTTTCTAATCTATAGTTGTGATCAATATTGCGTTTTATGCGTGGTTTTGATTATGCATTGAGCATGTGCTAGCGATGATGAGGATTTATATATGTATGTATTTGTTCATGTGCTAGCGTTTGTAAAATCCGATTCCATAGTTTCAGTTGCAAAAAATGGAATTTATCCCTGGACCAGAAGATCCATCCGTGTTATACGACCAAGCCAACCATATCAGTACGCTCATATGGGATGGTGGAGTAAGATACATTATTTATCAACTTTCTTATTATTACGAACGTTGTTTTACCGTTCATTTTGCTCAAATTGTATTTATTAATAATTCGTAGGAAAGAGAACTTCTCACCACCGTAGAAGTATCTCGCGAGTTCACGAGATGGACCTTGAACAAGTCCCAGAAAAGAATACTGCGTGGAATTGGGTTTGGGATTTTCACGCATGGGCAGATCTTTCAACAGCTTGACCGGGCCTTGATAGGTGCCCTTGTTGAGAGGTGGAGAAGTGAAACGAATACGTTTCACTTCCCGCTCGGAGAGATGACGATTACCCTAGAAGATGTAGGGTTCATCTTGGGGTTGCCGGTGACGGGGCGGCCGGTAATTGCTCCTCCGTCAGACGCAACGAATAAGAGAACAGCGCGAGACTTCTTCACTTCGATACCCCAGGATCAATTTAGCACTGGTGGTATAAAGTTGAAGTGGTTGGTAGATACCTACGGGGTTTTGCCGGAAAACTATACGGGCCGTGAGCTTGTGGTGTACACAAAGGCCTTCCTCTTGTGGGTGATGGGAGCAATTTTATTCCCAACGACGTCGAAGAACACGGTCAGCGTGAAATATTTACCGTTGTTGGGTAACCTGTCGGAGGTTGGGGATTATGCCTGGGGTGCAGCGGTTCTTTCGTATCTGTACCGAGCATTGCACAAGGCAACGAGGCCCAACTCCAAAGCCATATGTGCATGTCTCTCGCTATTGCAGGTATATCATATAAATCATGTCTTCGTTATTGTGTTTTATTTTTGTTGAATCGACGATATAAATATAATTTTTTGATGTTCTCAGGTGTGGTCTTACGAACACCTTGCTCCCGGTGCACCAACGCGTAGGGATGGAACCGACAAAGTCTGGCCTCGGTTGTGTGCTTGGGAGTACAGCCGGAGGGCTAGCCACTACAAGAGGAGAGTCGATCCCCATCACAACATTACGTACTATCGAGGGGAGTTCGACCGTCTATCTCCGGGCCAAATGCGTTGGGCACCGTACATACGTTTGGCGCGACGGGTGGGAGAGTCGTTCGTCTTCACGCTCTCCGGGTTGCAGCGCACACCCCTGATCCATTTCGAGCTCGCAGAGTGGCAGCTGCCCGACCGAGCAATGCGCCATTTTGAGTTGGAGCAGGGTTTGCCAGTCGATGCCCCGGATATGAGGGTTAACAGGAACCCACCGGATGTCGGAGTGTTTGGCACCGCCAATGCGTACGAATTGTGCGCGGCCGAAATAGAGCTTTGGACTTCTTGGCAGGACACACTGGCGGCCATCGTCTCGGAGCCAGACCCCGTTATCAGCATCGATCAGTACGATGAGTGGTACTACCGCATCACGCGGAGGAGAGTAGCCCCTGTAAACTTTGAACGTGGGGAGAGGTATGCGCCTAGGGGTCAGATCGATGAGCGTATGGCATACAATCTCGTAAGTTGCCCAACAAGTCTGACTTGAACCAAATTAGTTGAATATAAATGTCTGATTGAAGTTACTTAATTTTTTATCTCTTTGGATGTAGGTTAATGCCTCGCTTGCATTCTTCCAGAAGTTGAGTGAGCGGAGGGATCTGGTGAGCGCAATGGGCGAGGATCTTTGCCAACAGGCTGCGACATTGGCTTTAGGCTGCGGGAATTTTTTGCGCCAAGCATCGGGCCAGTCTTCGGGAGTAAGCCCGGGAATGGGTTATACGGGCGTCAGCCAGGGATACGGTGATCCCTCTGGACAGGCTTCAGGGGTGAGTCAGGGAGTTGGTGGTACCTCTGAAGCGGGGATGGGACAGGCTCAAGCGTCGTGGGGCGATTACAGCGGCCCCTCCTTCAATTTGTTCCCGGAACCCCTCTCTCAAGTCACGCAAGACTTTCCTTTCGGAAACTACGGTTTCTCCGAGGCACTGCCCATTGTCCCGTGGGCGGGACCAGTTGGCGGGCCCGGAGGGGAATATCAGCCGGCCGAAGAAGGAATTGGAGGCCAATATCCCCCGATCGACCCCCGAGGGCAATATCCGAAAGGGCATCCAGCCAGGCCCCTAAAGCCGCATAAATGCGATCTAATCCGAGCCCGTTATTTTAGCGGGGCCCCCCAAGACGGAGCGTCGTATGACATGGATCACCCCGAGGGCTTGGATTACAATGCCTCTTGGACAGAGATCGCCTCGCTGGCGCCGGGAGCTTGGTTAGACAGCGGTGTCATCTCGCACTACGTGCAAATTCTGAGGCGAAGGTGTCGGGAGCATCCAAACATCGGTCCGCGCGTGTTTATCTTGGATGCTTTTTTTCATCAGCTCCTAGTACAAGAGTGGCACGACTGGGGCAATGCAAGGAAGGGGAGAGGCATGGCCCAGTGGAAACCGTCCCCTAACCTACAAGCATATCTTGCTAGGGATAGTCCAGTGAGCGCAAGTGTTGCCGACGTGTTTCTAATCCCCTTTTTAGGGAATGCCCACTGGTACTTGGTTTGCTACGAACCATTACAGAGCACGGTTTCAGTCGTCGACAGTCTCTACGATGATACCGACGTGATGCCTGTGATTGATATGTACCGAGGCATAGGCCAGTTGGATGCCATGGTAAGATCCTGTTTCCTTCTTGTTGTAACTTGCATATTATAAAACTGATTAATCTTATTTTGCTAGCTATGTTTAATGCTTATTATGGTTCTCGCAGAATCTTTTTGCTGCCCTGGTCAATGGTAGGCGTCGGGAGAAGGTATCGCGCAGGCCGGTCCTCATTTTCCGATTGAAGAGGAGTAGGCCCAAGCAACATAATTCCTCGGACTGCGGCGTCTTCCTCTGCATGTACATGGATTACATTTGCCGGTCTGAGAGCCTCAAGAAGACTGTCTGGAGCGAAGAATGCATACAAGACTTTAGGTATAGGATTGCTTGGCAAATTATGAATGGCCGGCCTAGAGCTATTAGGTTTATTGTAAATCCGTGTAAGGAACATCATTCCCGCGAGAGATGATGTTCCCCAATTCACATTGTAACGTTACAACACTTTTTTAAAAAAAATTTATTGAATGCGATTGATTTTAT
Organism: Escallonia herrerae; assembly: GCA_033070095.1. Taxonomy (NCBI): domain Eukaryota; kingdom Viridiplantae; phylum Streptophyta; class Magnoliopsida; order Escalloniales; family Escalloniaceae; genus Escallonia; species Escallonia herrerae. The sequence continues at coordinate 45,016 of JAVXUP010003696.1, read as the reverse complement.
TGACCGATATGATTTAACGGTGGGAAACCAAGTGTTGGATATCTGTCTGTTGGATATCTGTCTATTTGCAGGGCAAGTGTTCAAAAAATAACCAAGTGTTCGATAATCAGTGTATCTGCGGGGCCGTCCGCTACATAGTATAGCGGACGCAGAGAAGTGAACCAAAACAAAAAAAAAACTAAGTGTTGGAGGGGGGTATTCTGCGGGGCCGTCCGCTACATAGTATAGCGGACATAGAGAAAACAACCAAAAAACCAAACTAAGTGTTGGAGGGGGTATTCTGCGGGGCCGTCCGCTACATAGTATAGCGGACGCAGAGAAGTAAACCAAAACAAAAAAAAAACTAAGTGTTGTAGGGGGGGTATTCTGCGGGGCCGTCCGCTACATAGTATAGCGGACGCAGAGAAGTGAACCAAAACAAAAAAAAAACTAAGTGTTGGGGGGGTATTCTGCGGGGCCGTCCGCTACATAGTATAGCGGACGCAGAGAAGTGAACCAAAACAAAAAAAAAACTAAGTGTTGGAGGGGGGTATTCTGCGGGGCCGTCCGCTACATAGTATAGCGGACGCAGAGAAGTGAACCAAAACAAAAAAAAACTAAGTGTTGTAGGGGGGGTATTCTGCGGGGCCGTCCGCTACATAGTATAGCGGACGCAAAGAAGCAAACCAAAACCAAAAAAAACTAAGTGTTGTAGGGGGGGTATTCTTTAATACCTTAGGTTTCTAATGTTGTGCTGCGCAGTGTAGCGGACAGTGTAAGAAATCACGTATAAAAAAATGATTGTAAAGGTTATTACAAACGAGTCATTACTAAAATATTATTACAAAATGTCCGACACTTTTGATGGCTCATAAAAGATTATTACAAAATATTCAGTACACTAAAGTTCCACTGCAGCTTGTTCGTCCTCATCCTCGGCATCATCTTCTTCCCCGTCTTGCAAAGGCACTGGACTTATCCCCAGTGCCTTGTAATGGTTCCGCTTGTCGTGGTCTGTCATTTTGTTGCACAATGCACACCTTCTTAGCTTTTTTGGTTGAGTTGCCGTCTCAATAGAGCTTTTCATCCGCGTAGATCTCTTGCGGCCTTTCGTTTGCGATATAATTGGATCCGAAGGCCGGATATCATTGTCGGCTCCCTCCCCCGGCTCGTCATCTTCTGATCCCGTCGTAGGCTCGGTGTCAACCGCATTGCTGACTGAAGCTGCTTCCAATTGGTCGACGATGGGCTCTTGCTGCTGAGCTACCTCGAGGAGATGTTTATATCCGACCATTGTAGCAGCACCCTTTACGGACAAACGGGTGAACATCGTCACCAGATGATTATACCGCAACGTCTCTGATTCTTCAAAGTCAGTATACGGGTGCTCCGGAAAGGAAATGGTACCGTGCAACCTGTTTGCACCTTTCGTCCAACGTGGCAGGACGTATTTATCGGGGATTGTCCTGATATTCTTCTGTGTGAAAAACCGCAGAATGTGTCTACACAGGATGCCATGGAACTCAAACTTCTTACAAACACATGTCACCGAGTCCGTCAATGTGTCGTGGGTCACCGTATAAATTCTGCGCAGCTTCTCAGGGACGAGGTCATTCACGAGCGAATAAACCTTGTACTCACGCGACGACTTTTCTGCCACCTTATATATACTGTATCGGCCCGATTTTTGCAGCTCTACTTGGTATAGCAGGAAGATCTCCTTCGTATAGACTTTGGCACCGTTCAGCTCCAGCGGGGTCTCAAGCAACCTTCTCCTTTGCTTGTACGTGGTTGCAAAGTCTGCAGCCCTTTCTTTCACGAACAACGACGCAACCGCTTTTTGTGCTGATGTGACGAAACTCTTCAAATTGGTAGCTGTACCCACATAATTATCGAACGTGGCATTCATAGATTCACTCCTGCCCGTCGTTTTCATGCCCGCAGAAAAATGACTTCTCGTGTAAACACCAATCCATTGCTCTTTGAGCCCGTACAAGTGCTGGAGCCACTCGTTGTCTTGCAATGAGTAATCCCGAACAAGCTTTTCCCACCTCTCCTCGAATTCCTCAATCGTTAATGACTTGAGGACGCATTTGTCAAAATCCTGTTTAAAGTCTGGATACTTTGCGTACATGTGATGCAGACGTTCCGGGTATTTGTTGCTTATGTGCCAAGTGCACAAGTTGTGTCGAGTATCTGGGAAGACGGTAGCAATAGCCTTCTTCATTGCCAAATCTTGATCGGTGATGATAACAGTCGGTGCTTTGAAGTTCATTGCTTCCAGCCACACCCTAAACAACCATTCAAAAGAACTCTCGCTCTCGTCCCTTAACAAGGCGAACCCGAACAGGATGGAGTGATAATGATGATTGACGCCCGTGAAAGGAGCGAACGGCATCGAGTACTTGTTGGTACGGTATGTGGTGTCGAAAGTCACGACATCCCCAAAATGCTTATAAGCTAGCCTCGAACGACCGTCGACCCAAAAAATTGTGCTAACTCGATGCTCGTCGTCAAGTTTATAGTCGAAGGTAAACTGCGGGTCCTCCATCTGCATCCGTTTCAATAGGCTCATTGTCGCTTGCGCATCATTGAGGTCATACGCGGCTCGTCTATGGGTTCGGACCGCGTTACGAACGTCTGTCGTGTTAAAGTTTAAATTTTGAATTCCCCCAGCCTGTTCAGCAAGAACATTAATCATGTCGGTAGGTCCTAGCCGCGCATCGCTCATTGTGTGAATTAGGCTCCTCGCGACCTTACCCATCTTCTTGTGTTGATGCATCTGACTCACCTTAGAAGGGGTTACTAACGGGTGATTGTGTGCCAGTTCCAGGCTGGTAATAAGCCAATGATCTTGTTTGGCTTTATAGCTTACGAACATCTTGACCTGGCAATTCGTGCGCGCAAAGCAATCCCGTCTTCTCCGCGCATACCCTATTTCGTCATCATCACTGTCATCGTTGCCTACGCGTGTCTCATTTTGCACTGGGTTTCTGCCCCTATGACACTCGTATAAGCGAGAGCATATCCTTTTCGATACGCTGCTTGTTCTTGTAGTTTTTATTCTAATGCCAAAACCAACCCTCAATGAATAAGCTCGAAAACATTCTCCAGCTTCTTCCAACGTTTGAAAGGTTCGTCCTAGATACGGATCACTAGCATCTACGGGGGTGCTGGAGCTCGACACGAAATCAGACATTGTGAAAAAGACCTATGTAGAAATAGAATACGCTTATTATCTCAAAATTATCTTGACGATTAGACCGATTTAGAAAGGTTCGTCCTATATATATATATATACCTATATATATATATATATACCTATATATATATATATATACCTATATATATATATATATACCTATATATATATATATATATATATATATATATATATGGGGATCGTGATTCATTGCTAGCGCTAACAAATTAACCAATTTTGCTAGCGTGATCTAGCCGTCCATGCACAAAAGTGAACGGCTAGATCGCGAGCTGGGACGATCACTTTTTTCATCGTTTTCTACATAATATAGCGGACGGCCAAATTGCGCTGGCAACCTGCTAGCTCTAGTAATGGATCATGACCATATATATATATATGTGTGTGTGTGTGTGTGTGTGTGTGTGTGAGCTGATCTCTTGATAACGCTAGCAAAATATGAAAAGTTGCTATAGACATCCACACGCGATCTATGGACAGTCCAGATCTTTTTTTTTTTTATTTTTTTTTACGTTTTTTTAAGTCCGTCCGCTACATAATATAGCTGACGATTTTTTGACAAAAATACACTGAAGAGCCCACCCACAACATTATGTAGCGGACAAATCTTTTCAGTTTTTTTCTCTTTCTCTCTCGTTTCCCTCATTAATGCTCTGACATTCTTTCTCTCTCTCTCTCTCTCCCTCCTTCTCTTATTAATTTTCTTTCTCTCTCTCCCTTTTTCTCTCTCTCGTATCTCTTTGAAATACATCTAGGTATAGCTTTTTCTTGTTTCGATCCTTCTCATCTGAGTAGTTAAAAAGAAGAAATGGGGTCCAGAAGTGGAAGGAAACAGAGGTTGTGCTCCCATGTACAGTTGAATCCACTGATGGAAGGCCCAGACATGAAAATGCAAGACTATCTAAGAGGCAGCTAGAAAAATGAGAGTTCATGGGAAGTCATACGGGAATGGTTCATGGGTTAAATGGGTTCCAACATGCTAGCCATAATTTTCAGGATTGGGGTCAAATGGGTTTTGAAATCTCAAGTACTGTAAGCTCTTACTCGAGATACAGGGCCACTGGTTCATTACATGTCTTAAGAGAGAGAGAGAGAGAGAGAGAGAGAGAGAGAGAGAGAGAGAGGGCCTGATTCATTCTATGAGAGAAAGAAATGGGTATCCATCATCCGCTACATTATGTAGCGGATGGGTACTAAAGCACGATGTACATTTTTTGGCTCATTTTTTATCGGCTTAAACTTCTAAAGTGAGTGACAACTTCATATGGTATCAAAGCTCTCGTTGCGCAATAAGTTGAGATCAATTCTTCCCATTTGCTTATTTGGTCCCTTCTTAGTACAGCGCATTACTTTGCAATGTTTAGTTGTGCAATTGGTGATAATGCACCTTAATTTGTCTCGTGTATGCAATAAGAGACTTGCACGTGATATAGAATATTAAAGTATAATATACCTTGTTTGATCTATTTTTATTCATTTAAACTTTTAGACAAATGATAAGGTAACACGATGTACAAATTTGATCCCGTAAATGATAATGATTGAGGTATGCTAAGAATATAAAGAACAAAAGTAAACAAACACAGATCAGACCAAATGCCATGATTCCAAAGTTGGCTTCATTTGTGACCAAGCCCGACACCGGCTGATAATATTCCTTGACAAAGCTATTACTTGTAAGATGCTCGTCCATCCATCTCATTTTATCTGGCTGCTTTATATATGCTCACATCAGCCAAAACCATCACTTAATTAAATGTGACAATTTGATTGCTTATAATCATGCAACACTTTAATTAGTGGTCACTGTGTGTGAGGCCAGGATCACATAAAATTTGAACACATAAAGTTTGCTTGTTGCTCCCGTGACAGACGACACATCGGTCATTCCACGGCTTAACCGAATCATCTCTACCCTTGAAAAACAGGAAGCATTGGCCGAAATATTACACTTTATTAACAACTTATTTACCAATTTGAAGTATTTGAAAACTTATTTATCTATGTACGGTAGTTTTGAAACACATGTTCCCAAATCACGACTTCACACTATAAAAGTGGAGTTTTATAGTACGTTGTTTGAAAAAGTCTGGTTTCAAACCATGACTTATTCATTTTTATGGAACTTTTTTAACTATATTATTTCAAAGCGTAGTTTGAAACCATAGGTTCATAACTTAAAATTGTGGTTTAAGACAATGTTTTTCATATCTAGGATACAATATTTTTGTCAAAAATTAAAAAAAAGAGGCCCATAACTTTAATTTACGACGAGAGATGGAAAAATATCTCAAGTTTTCGGTTTGTTCTCATGAAAGTATTTTTTTAGTTGCGAAGGACCCAATATAAGTTAAATGTTAGACTAGCTACTCAGACGCATGCACATGAAAAAATAAAAAAATAACATGTATGCTGTCACGCAGTAGTAGTTGCGATTACACTCACTCTTAAGTGGCAATAAGTTCCATCAATTAGCCATACATGAGGGTGTGTTTGGGAGTCCCTAACTGCAAATTTCAAACGAAAGATTATACGAAGATGCTAGAAAGATCTCACTTCGTGTAATTAATGGTAATAATAGGCCATTAGTAACTATATAATATAATACACATGTGACACAATTATACAGAAGGTTAATATTTTGGACTCTAATAACATCTCATTGTGACGTGACTTGTACGATGATGAATTTGGGTTGGAGCAATTAATCAAGAGTTTTCTAGACATAAATATATAAGGGAGATGGACTTCAAAAAAATCCTCCTCTTTGTTTTGTCAAATACAATTACTAAAAGTAGTCGAGTGCATTTGAAAATGAGGTCTCAAGCAGTGAAGAAAACTACATCCAATCATTGGACATATATACCCCTACACTCTTAGTACCGTAAAAATCCAGAAACTACTTGAGGTTTCTTTTTCTTTTCTTTACTCCTTTTGATATGGATAATTAGATTAATATATTCTTTCCGACTCATAATATATGATTGTCTTTGACTTACACATTTATTTATTTATGATACGAGTTTCTTATTCTACTCCGAGAGAGATATGGAGGAAGAAAGTCGATCAGGAAAGAGAAAGTATGTTGGCGGAAGATTATATATCTAAAAAGAAAATATAATAAAATAAATGTAAAAAGGGTAAACGTAAAAAAAACAGCTACAAAATTTTTCTTAATTCGGAAAGTTATCAATTTTTTTTGGGACAGTCCTAATCAGAAATATGATCATTTTTTTTTTTTGGGACGAAGGGAATAAAAGGAGTTATGAAACATATGACATAGCACAACAAAAATTATGACCAGAGTGGAGACGACAAATGCTATAAGCCTATTATACACTAACCCTATCAAGAACTACACTAACTATAACTTGGAATAGCACCTCCAATTACAGGTCGCTCATGCGGGATATTATCGGTCATTGTACAGACTTCAGTAGGAAGAGCAATACTTACATGAGTCTTTGTGCTAGACTTCAAATCTGGAGCTCCAAAGCAACAAAATTTATATGGAGAAGGATTAGCCTTGTATGGAGATGTTTATTACTGTCACGACCAGACTTAGTTGTGAACACAAGAAATCTGAGTCAACATAAATCATAACATGCATAACGTTACGAGAGCGAGTTCATGTACATGCTATAAGAAGTGTTACAGATTGTACTGAGTTGCAAGCTAAGTGAGGCTAAAAAGTTAAAATAAAGTAGTAATAAATAACGCGATGAAACTAACGAATAAGATAAAGGAATCATTATTCTTTCACTCCTTAGTACTGGAAAATTCTTTTACTTTGTTCTTTTGAAAATTATTTTATTTTGTTAAATCCCATCATTGTTATACAACATCATCAAACCGTCACTCTCCCAAAAAAAAATAATAAAAGAGTTTTAAGAGTTAGGCTCTGTTTGACAAAAAAAAAAATTTGGTTTTCAATTTTAAAAAAAAAAATTAAAAAGCAGCTTAATTTTTTTTTTTAACAAAAACAAGTGGGTGTTTGAAAATCCAGTTTATTTTGTTAGTTTTTCTTTGGGTGTTTTTGATTTTTTTTTTGTGACGGTTTGCAGTGGCCGGTGGCTGCCAGCTGTGGTCGCCGCTAGCCGTCGGCGGTGATCTCCAACGGCGGCTGCCGGCAGTGAGAGGGTGGTGGTGGTTTCAAAAAAAAAAATCAATACTAAAAAAAAAAAACAGTTTTTAAAACTTTTAAAAATAGTCTTGATTTAAAAATTAAAATTTTAAACTGAAGAAAAAAAATTAATTACGAAAACGCAATTTTTTTTCAGTTTTCAAAATTAAATAAAAAAAATTACGTCAAACAGGCCTTAACTTATCCTCGCAGAAAACAAAAAAAAAGAGTCAGCGCAATGTCAAGTTTGATACACGTAAGCTACAGATCATTGTCCACATGCGAATGGTGGGTCCACAAGTTACCGAACCCCCACTCAGAGAATGACACGAGGAGATCGATTTAGAAATATCCCGTGATTATCGCTCGTGCAACTTCTGACACGTCAGCTGCACATGTGAAGGTGGGACCCCACTTGACCTAACCAAAAACACCTTTGCGATTTGTTTGTCTGTGGTTGTTAGGAGAACGGAGGGACAGAGTGATAGGGACAGGTGGGGCCGTCCACGTCAGTTGATCTGCAAAGTGACGTGTCGCCGAATTCTCGTCTCTTTCCTTGGCCTTACGTACGACGGTTCAATGATATCCGGCGGAAGTGATTTTATTGATGACAATCGTGACCAGATTCATCCACTCCCCTGCAATAAAATACTCCGTAAAATGTTTTACTTTTGAAGTTTAATTAATTATCACATCATCACATGAAAAGAATTGGTGGGTAATTTTTGAATTTTAGTGTGTAGTTAAAATCGAAGTTTACGATAACAAAATAACCTTCAAAACAGAAAAATAGAGAAAAGTGATAGGTATATAAAATTATAAATCAACGAGGTGAAATTTTTTTTTTCAAAAACTCTCGTCAACTTATCAAACATAGTCTATTATTGACGCTTCACACCACATTGCATTTATCTTGACCGCAATCGACAACTTTTTGCTATTCAAGCAAAACAAATCAAGCAACCGAAGTTTATGATGCAGAGTGTTAGCTACTGCGGATGCAATGTGAACAAAGCCGTTGATAATTGTTGCACATAATCTAGAATCTATCTTGAATTTTGAGCTTCTCATCTAAGAACTTTAATTTTATTTATGTTAATTTATACTCCAACCCCAAATACGTGAATCTTTCGAGCTATTATCGATTGACTCCCATATGTTGTTACATATTTTTTTGACCTGATAGTAAAAGTACTTATAATTCCTTCAAATTTTGTTGTGATATAATCGCATATCAATTTTTTTTTAACTAATTCATCAATTTATAGGTCTTATGGATCTCCTTATTATCAATTCATTTTGATTTAGATGTTTTAACATGATATGATAGCTGGTCGATCTGGATTAAGCAGACAATTCAAAATTAGAACTCCCAAGATGGAGTTTCCAAAAACAGTCCCGTTTTTAAAATTAAAGAGAATAAAAATAAAAACTAAAACTAATTTTTAAAATTGAAGGGAATTAAAATAAAAACTATCTGTCAAACGGATTTTTTGTAAACTGAAGAAAAAACTGGAAGAAAGAAAAACCCTGTCAAACACTACCTAAATCTATTACTACCGAATTTCATTTATTCACTGAAAAAAGGATCTTGATCACACCTCAGAGTGCATATATCTCACATCCAAAAACATATCTAGTACTACTTTATTACATATTATGTGTTATAGGCCTTTACGACTATAATAAGGTTTTGTGATTCGACAGAAGCAACACCACGTTCGGCCACCGAATGACAATAAAAGTATGCTAAATTTAATGAACGGTACAAAAGGATTTGAGACTATTTTAACACAGAGTAAGAAATTGAGGTTAAGACCTGACTATTTTAAGGAGATCTACAAGAAATGTCCTCATCAGTGATGCTATTTTAAGGTTAACATAAGTGTCTTTATCGACAATTATTGCATGGGAAAGGGTGGCCTAGGGTGGATGGAACCCAGGTTCTCACCTCCGACAATGTTATTTAATAAGAATTATACCAGTATATTTAGTAACCAGGATTGGTTGAGTTTTGAGGTTTTAGCATAAAGGTAGCCATTAGAGTGTTGCTTATTTTAATTTAAAATAGAATCTTTCATATTTTGTCATGTATTTGGATGGTAGTCAACGGCAATTTTAATAAGATTTATGGGCATATTCGTAAGATGTCAATGGAAATGACTTTTTTTGGATGTAATATTGTGTTGTTGCAATTATAGGTGCCACAAGGGTTAACTTCTAAGTTCTTGTTTCAAATAAAGAATTAATTAGCCGAATGGATATATCCGGGCAATGCTTTACACGGGAAAAAAAAAACAGTTCACAACGAAATATCAAATACTAAGCCTTTGTAGTACAATCGTCTTTTTCTTTAATTTTCCTTTCACATCCAAAAATTATTTTGTCTTTTTTGAAAAACTTTGGAGGATTGTTTTTGGTTTTGTTTCCGGTCAAAGGCATTTTGGAGAAGTCAATGCTTCTGAAGAAACTATTTCCTAAAAACAGCTTTTAAAAAGGTTTACATGGTCCTTTACTTTAGAAAATTAGAATTGAGAATAAAAATTAGAAAAAATATTGTTGTATCCCTTAAGGTTAGGCCTTATTAGAGCCCCCACCATGCCCCTTCCCGAATGGTACCAAACAAAGGGGTAGAGTCATCTTTTTATCCAGGATGTTAGAAATCGTTTGTATATCGTTAAACACAACAATTCGATTCTTTTGTTTTTCTAGAATTTAAACCTCTTATGTGATCCATCATAGTGTTACTTATTAAAATATAGTGTGTAACCTTTCTTATTTTGTCATGGACTTGGATGCTGGTCAACGGCGGTTTTAGTAAGATTTATGGATGTATCAAAAAATCTTATGTCCATAAATCGTATTAAAGGACGTAGACGTCGTTGGAAACGACTTTTTCTCATGCAATATTTTGTTGTTGCAATCACCAATGCCACAAGGGTTTACTTGAAGTTTCGTACTTTAAACAAGGAATTAATTAATCCAATTGATATGTCCAAGCACTCCTTTGCACGGAAAAAGGAAAGCAAAACAGTTCAAAGGCAATTTGGAGGGTTTAATGTTCTCTGAAGAAACTAGTTCCAAAAACAGCTTTTAAAAAGGTTTAATGATCTTTATTCTCAAAAAATAACAGTGAGGAATAAAAATTAGAAAAAAAAATAATACTGAATTTCTTGAGTTTAGAGTATAATTAGAGATGACAATTTGGAGGCCTAATTAGAGTCCGTCATGTCCCGCCCCAATTGGTACTTATTTGGGAGAGCCTTAAATGGATATGGGGCAAACGAGGGATCTAACCAAATGGGGTCATTTGAATTTTTCCCGTATCTAACTTGACCCAAGTAAAATTTTAATAATTTGATCCCTTTACATGTTTTTTTTTTCCGCTCTCTCGCTCCCACACATAAAGCCAAAAGCCGCCTATAGCAGCCACCACCAAATATTGCTTGCCTCTGTTACATGCTGCTGGGAAATCCTGACAGTCACTGATGACCATGGCCACCCTCTACTGGCAGTCGTGAAATCTTTGCAGCGATTGCCTCCATCGTCCTATTGTCGCCCATCACTGCTTTCCAATCAGGGTAACCACCTCCTCCCACCTCATTACGGGAACAGAGAAAATAATTATGTCACTGCATCTAAAAAATCGAGAACTAAATGCGTTGACCCCTATAAAATTGAGTTAATGGGCGGGTTTAGGATCTTAAATGAGACCTTCTTCTTTTTTTTTTAGGTGGGTTGGGGGGGGGGGGGGTGTTACGGATTAAATTAGAGATGGAAAACATGAGGATGGGGCAAACGAGTAAGGGGCGGGGCATCCCATATTGTAATAAGTATAATTACAGTCAACTCTATTGACTTTCAAAATCTTTCATGTCTTAAAGATTTTCAACACATATACCCTTAGTTATAACATCATTTATATTTTATATGATTTTTTTGTTTATGTCTGTATTTCGTATAGTAAAAATGTGAATATAGTCCTTTGTCCTTTACGCAGACAGCCTTTTGTACTTATCCATTAAACCTTCAACACACCCACAGCCCCCTCAACAATCATAGTGCTGCACATCCCCCCCACTCCCAACCATCACACACTTACAGTCCCCTCTTCACACTCTTCATCATAACCTCTCTATGTAGACAGTGGGATGCAAATTCGGGTTGGTGGTTGGTCGTTGTGGTGCTATGTGTGGGGTTGGTGGTTGGCGATGAGTAAAGACTGGGGGGAGGTGGGGAGACCAAGGTGGGTGCGGTGTTTCTGTTAGAAATGAAGATGGAAAAAGGAAAAGTCAAGACAAATAAACGGGTAGAGTCATCTTTTTACCTAAAATGTTAGAACCGTCTGTATTTTGTCAAGTCAATGACCTACATTAGTCTTTTTCACAATCAATGGACAGGTGAATAATTGTACTCTAACGTCAAGGAGTTCAGTGATACTTTTTCTTAAAAACTGAAGACAAGAGCAATTACCCAAAAAAAAAAAAAAAAGAGCACCTTTACCAACCAAGACTCTACATATCCCTTAAAAATATATGGTATTTTTGGTTGGGTACCTCAAAATTTTAGAACTAAACAAATCTTAAGAAGCGTGTTTAGACCGAGTCTAATTTAGTTGCTTAACACTTAGTGAAAAGATAAAACAAATTAAAAGACTAATTTGTTCGAACTAGCCAACCAATTCCGCCACTGCTATACTACAGTAACAACCGTACCGTCAGTGTTACAGTATTATTATCGTTATTGCTGCGACCACCTCCACTCTCAGGCATCACTTCCATCACAATCGGTACAATGTTATGATCGCCACTGCACAATTATCATATGTCATGTCCCCCGTTGCCGCAGCTCTCTCAACTATCCGGTCATTATCGTGATTGTAGCACAAGGAATACATTTGCACACATATTAAAATCTACTTCTAACATTCTAATAAGACAAAGATCTCGTTGACGCCACAACGCCATTGCCATGCATGAGAAACTGACCATATTGATCTTGTCTCTATTTCTCGCGGACTGATACAAGCTTTCGGCCAATTAATCAGATAAAAACATTATAGCCGCATAAGCAAACTCACATAATTAGCTCGTCCTAACCTTCTTAAAGTTGTGCCTTGATATAGCTAAAAATACCCCTCCAATCTACGGATGACACGTGGCAGTTATGACATGTAACCCATACTGGCTCGTTACTGATATGGCACTTACCGTATCAATCACTAGGTAGAATCCTAAAGAGGCTCTGACTCTATCAGCCAAGATTGACATGAGATCCTCTAGGATCCTAATTAGATTCTTATTAGAGTTGGTCAAAGCCCAGTCCTACTAGGACTTCTCCTTCTACCACTATATAAAGGGGTCAAGCCCCTCAGGTAAAGACAGGCTCACACACATACACATGTGTCTTTATTGCTTCTCAGAGTTCTACATTGTTAGCCATCTCTGACTTAAGCATCGGAGCATTTCCCGCCGGAACCCCACCCAGCGGTCACTCCGTGTTCTCTTTTGCAGGCCTGATTTCTGGTGTGGTTCCCGATCCAATTTTTAGCCGCAACAAGCCTTAAATTAGATATCAAGTGATCAAAGTTCGTCGAACGATGGTTCTCCATCATCCGATGAGGTCCTCTGTTATCGTAACACGTCGCCGATGCTCGTGTAGTGGGCGGCACACATGGAATAGATTTGGCTGTATGCTCTGGTTGCGGCCAAGTGGAAAGTAGTTGTTCCTAATTCCTCGCTACGTGCCTGACAATTGGGTGGTGTGAGCAGTAGTAACAGGAAATAGAATTTGAGTTTCTTTTGTCTCTAATTATTTCTTCTCAAAATTGAAAAAAATTGAGAGAAAGGAAACTCTCATAAGTAATATTCTCGTAACGTTCATATTACCCTTGAAATAATGAATGCTAGATTTTTTTATGACTTTTAGGTTTTTAAGTTTCTTATAAGAACTTATCATTGTACTTAGAAATAGATGATTGTTTTAGATGTTAGAGTTGATTCATGATCGATTGTTTTGTTTTTAATGTGACATTAATTAGATTTGGATGTTGACATATTTATAATCAACTCATGGCTAATTTTTATTTTTTCTGCGGTAATAATAATAAGTGATGTAAGGCTTACTACATTAGTATGATATGAACACTGAATGATGTCATTTATAATTAATTTATTTCTCCATCAAAATTATGTTCTTTTTTAGGATCATACATCACAATTTTTGTTACAATTATCGGAATATAGTATAGATATATATATATATATATATATATATATATATATATATATATATATATATATATATATATATATATATATATATATATATGTAATCGAGTATCTTCTCTTCTCTTCCCTAGTCTTCCTTTCTTTTTTTTTCTTTTCTTTTTTTTTTTATCTCAAAATTCACAAACAGGGTATTAAGGAGATTTATAAAAAAAAAATGTCCCAGTCAGTGACCCTAATGTCTTTATCGACAATTATTGCTTGGGAAATGGTGGTCTATGGTTGATGGAACCCAGGTTGTTAGTTTAGTAAGAATTATACTATGTAAATTCTAGTAACTTGGGTGATTGAGTTTTGAGGTTTTAGCGAAAAGGTTGTCGTCTAACACCACAATTTAATTCTTTTGTTTTTCAAGAATTTAATCCTCGTATGTGATCCATCAGTGTTACTTATTTTAATTTAGTCTATAATCTTTAATATTATCCATAAACCTTGTTAAAATCGTCGTTGATATCGCTAGAAATGACTTTTTTCCCATGCAATATTTTGTTGTTGCAATAACCTGTGCCACAACGGTTTAATTGTCGTTTCGTGTTTCAAATAGGGAATTAATTAGTCACATGGATATGTCCAGGCACTCATTTGCATGGAAAAAGAAAAAAAGAAAACATAATAGCTCACAACGGAATATTGAATACTAAGGCTCTGTTTGACAATTTTTTTTTTTTGGTTTTCAGTTTTAAAAAAAAATAAAATTAAAGAGCAGTTAAAAAAATTTTTTACAAAAACAAGTGAGTGTTTCGATAACCCAATTTTTTTTTGTGGTGGTTTGCGGTGGCAGTGGCCGGCGGTGGTAGCGGAGGTTACTGTAAACCAACGGTAGGAGGGTAGTGGTGGTGGTCTAAAAAAAACTCGTTTTTGGAGTTTTTAAAACAGACATGGTTTAAAAACTTATTTTTTAAACTGAATGAAAAAAAATGGTTACTAAACGCACTTATTTTTTTCAGTTTCCAAAACTGAGAAAAAAAAAGTCCTATCAAACAGTGCCTAAGGCCGTATAGTACGATTTTCATTTTCTTTATTTATCGCTTGTATCCAAAAACTATTTTGTCACTTTTTGAAAGACTTTAGAGGATTGTGTTTATTTTTGTTTTCTGTAGAAGGCATTTTGGAGAATTCAATGTTATTGAAGAAACTATATCCCAAAAACAGCTTTTAATAAGGTTTACATCATCTGTTATTCTAGAAAATTAACATTAAGGAATAAAAACTTGGAAAAACATTGTTAACCCCTTAAAGTTAGGGCATAATTAGAGATGGTAATTTGGAGGTCTAATTAGAGCCCCGCAATGCTCCGCTCTGCATGGTACCTACTTGGGAGAGCCCTAAGTGTATGTTTAGATGAGGTAATCGAATTGGAGATTTCATTTTGATAGAGAATTTTGAAATACATTGTATAAAATTTCTTGTTTGGATATTAATAAGATGTATTTATCAAATTTTAGGAGGGATTTGGAAAGAAAATTTGGTGTGGTAAAATCCTCTCTAGAAATAACTAGTCCAGACTAGTCATTTGTCAAATCCCTTTCATACAAAGAGTCTTTATTATTTAAGGTAACTTCTTCCATAAAAAAAGAAAATGCTTTCTCTCATTAAATTTGTACCTATACACCATCAAATTATCTAGGTTCAAATTTTCAAATGTAAATCCACATATAAAATACTCGATTTACAAAATCGCCCAAACATAAAATTTGCAGTTCCATAAATTTGTAAATCAATAAATTTTAGAATAAATTAATTTTGAAATACAAGGTAATTTGAAATTCTTCATCCAAACACACTCTAAATGAATATGGGGCAAACGAGAGAAATAACTAAATGAGACCATTTGGATTTTTACCATCCCTAACTTAAGTAGGATTTCAAAAACTTAATCCATTTAGTTTTTTGTTCTCCCGCTCCCACACTCACAGACAAGTTGCCAATTAGCAGCCACCATCGACTGTCGCTTGCCTCCACCACTTACTGCTAGAATATCCCGATAGCCAATGCCGACCACTACCATCCTCTACCGGCAGCCATAAAAAATCTTGGCAGCCACCACCATTGTGGCCGTTGCCACTGCTCATCAGTCCACCACCACTACTTGAATAAAGAATTTTTTTTTGAAAAGAATGGCACTAGTTTAAACCAAAAAATCAAAAAATGGGTTGAAAACCCATTTAGGAATAATCAAAAAACACTGCAAGAAAAAAGGCTTTTAGCAACAGGAAAATCCGTCGCTAAAAGCCTAAAATTTGTCGCTAATTTTTTAGCGACGGATTTACTGTGTTAAAAGTCCCTCGTATAAAAGTCCGTTACTAATAGTTTGACGACGGAATTTTCAAATCCGTCGTGTAATATTTAACTTTTTGTGACGGATTTATTTATTAATTAGTGACGAAATATTCGTCGCTAATTATATTTTAAGTATTTTAATTTATTTTCTGTTTTGTTAAATTAGCGACGGAATAAATGTTTTAGCAACGGAATATATGTTTTAGTGACGAAATATTCCGTTGCTAAATAAGATATTTAGCGACGGAATATTCCGTAGCTAAAAAGCTAATAGCAGGAACACTTTTAGCAACGGAATTAATCCGTCGCCAAAAGTCATAATTTTTTTTATTTTTCTATTACCCAAACCTGTAATAAAATTTTCATTTCTCAACAACAACGCACAATAATCAATACACAAAGAAATATATATAATCAATCATAAAAAATGTTTATTATAAAAAAATACTCATTATGTACAAGTCGGGAACCGGATATAGCCGGTTAGGGGAGGGGAGAAGAGTACAAGCCGGGCGCACGCGGGGGGGGGGGGGAAGTTGGGACCGGGCACGAGAAGGGGCTCATCAGGGATTGCCGAGTCTCAGATCAGGATCCTGCTGATCCGGGGCAGGCTCAGCATGTCCAGCAGCGGTACCCTGCTGATCCGGGGCAGGCTCAGCATGTCCAGCAGCGGTACCCTGCTGATCTTGCTCCCTAATCATCCTCAACACCACTATAGCAATCCGCTGGATCTCCTCATCGTTCAACGGATGTCAGGGAGCCGGTGTCTGTGGAAGGGCAGCGGGGAGTGAGGACGCTCCTATCACGGCACCAGCAGTCGTGCTAGGCAGGCCGCGTATGTGGCCTTTCGGCCGATTGACGACCTCCGGCATATCCAGCCATCGCTTCAACGCCCCAGTACTCGCACCCGTACCAGTGGACGCTGATGGCTGTCTGGACTACTGCTCAGACCCCCTAAGTTGTTCATACGAGGCCTGCAAAAATAATGATTTAAAGATATGTTAGGGCATTAATTAACGGAACAGACATTGAGGATAGAAAGACAAAAAATTAACAACTTAAACAAATTGACTCACATCGATCCGCTGGGCAATATCTGAAATATAGTCGCCCGCCTGGTGCGCCGGGCAATATCTGGGCAATATGGAGTAATTAAGGGATGTACAAGGGCTCATTAGGGCTAACTAAGTTATTAGAGTTAATTACGAGTATTAAGGTTTAGGGTTTAGCGTTATGAGTTTAATTAATCTAATTAGGATTTATTAAGATATGTTAGGGCTAATTAGTGTTAATGAGGAGTACCTTGAGCTAATTATAGCTAATTAGGATTATTTAGTCCTAATTAGGATTTAATTGTGCCGAATAGTGCTGATTGGTCCTAATTATGCTTAATTGGGTTATGTTAGGGCTAATTATTGTTTCGGATAATTATAGCTAATTAGGGTTAGTTAGGACTAATAAGGGTTATTTAGTCCTAATTAAGATTTAATTGTGCCGAGTAATGCTGATTAGTCCTAATTATGACTAATTAGGCTCAATTGGGTTATGTTAGGACTAATTATTGTTAATGAGGAGTTGTTTCGGATAATTACAGCTACTGAGGGCTGATTAGGATTAATTCGGATTATTTAGTGCTAATTAGGGTTTAATTATGCCGAGTAGTGTTGATTAGTCCTAATTAGCGCTAATTAGGCTTAATTGGGTTATGTTAGTACAAATTACGACTAATTAGGCTAACTATAATCAATATGTGCGTAATTGGGTTCATTTGGGCTAATTTGGAGTAATTACAGCTAATTTAATTTTCATTGGGTTCTTAGGGTTAATTAAAACTAATTAGGCTCGTTAGAGCTAATTAAGGTTAATTGATTTATTAAAATATTATTAATCAGGACTAATTAGGGCTAATTATAGCCAGTGCTGGAGCCACGATGAGATTCCAGGGGGTGCATTCTAAAAATGTCGCGTTAACCTAATTAACCTAAATTCAATGCACAGTCAACAATCTCAATTCCGACACCTCATACAGGGTGTCGATATGGTGTCTGATACGTGTCTGACACATCCGGACAAGTGTCCGACACCTACCGACACGTGTCCGACGCCTCCGGACACGTATCCGACACCCACCGACGGACACAACGGCATACATTGATTTATTTTTTAAATGTCGGACACCGTCGATCAGACGTGATGTTTGTGTCTGCGCTAACTAACATGTATCTCATTCTAATTGGGTCCCATCCTCCGTCAACAATGGCAATTCTCAATTCTCAAATTCTTAATGCAATAAAAATTAATAAAAATCACACATTCAATCCAATTGGGTCCCATCCTCTGTCAATAATCTCAATATCTCAAATGCTCAATGCACAATTAACAACCTAAAATCATTTATTAATAATATCAATTACTTCAAATGCACAGCTAATAACTTAAAATCATCAATTAACAACCTAAAATCATCGATCAATAATCACAATTCTCAAATGGAAAAAATTCAAAATGTACATATCCGATGCTCTTGAATTATTTCAATTTAGGGTTCGATTGGATTAGGGCATTCAATTTAGGGTTCAATTAGTTTAATTTAGGCTTGTTTTAGTGTAATTGCTACCATTGTTGCAACCGCCAGCAACAATGCTAAATGCATTTAATGTAATCTTTTCTAACAATTTTAACAAATAATTCTTTACGGTACATTTTAAACTACTAAATAAAAGTTATTAAAAAAATTTGACGACCTTTTTATTGTTGTTATATGAAAGTTGTAATTATCTTTGCCAAAATACAAAAATGGAGCACCGCGACTCGATCTGGCTCTAAGGTTGCACAAGTGCTCCTAGATGAGTTATAAAATTAGGTCATCACGACTGACGAGCAACTTTGTTGAACCTCGAATAGAGCATTACTGGTCATTTAGACCATACATAACTTGGACCTGGGGATAGGGCTGTATACGAACCGAGTTCGAGCCGAACATGGGTGTGTTCGAACTCGGTTCGTTTAAGTTTTGGTATGTTCGAACTCGACTCGAGTTCGTTTAGAGCCAAAAATACAATGTTCGAACTCGGCTCGAGTTCGCGACTATCAAACTCGGGCTCGACTCGTTTAACTCGTTTAACGATACGAGCCGAACACGAGTTCGCAAACTCGACTCGTATTCGTGTTCTCCCTAACAACCAAATCCATAAATTTGCTCAAAATCTCAAATTCTTCAAACAATCAAGCTATAATGAATCAAAAATTCAAAATCACAATACTGAAGATACATGCAGAATAAAAAAAATGAAAAAGAGGTCTTGATTTTTTTGCGACATCACCACTTTTTCCGCCTTCTACTCCTGTCGAAGCAGATTCAGGCAACTCCCGTGGAAGCAGATTCCGGTGACTCGCGTGGAAGCAGATTCCGGCATCAGGATTAAAAAGAGAGAGAGAGGAAAAGAGGCGACGATCTGTGAGGGAGAGAGGCTTGCCGATCTATGAGGGGTGTACGTGTTTGAGACGAGGAAGCTGCCGGGGAGAGCAAGTGCGGCTGCCGGCGGCTGCCGATCTGTGATAGGGTGTGAGTTTGAGACGAGGGAGTGTGGGTGTCTTTTTCAGACAAGGGAGAAAGGGAGTGGGGCGGCTGCTGCTTGAGAGAGTTTGTGACTTTGAGTGTGTAGGTTTAGGTTATAATTTTAGTTGTAGTTTATATACTTAGGGCTTTTGAGATATTGGGCTTCATACAATGGGCTATGTTAACAAGTGGGCTTAGAGTTTGGGGCTAATTAACTTTAAGCCCTCCAAGTTTAAATTTTTATTTATATGGTTTAAGTAAATATTAATTATTATAACATATTATTATTAATTAATTATTTAGACGAGCTGTTCGCGAACACGTTTGTGAACATTTTGGCGTGTTCATGTTCAGCTCGTTTATTAAACGAGTTCTAAAAACTTGTTCATGTTCTGTTCGTATATTAGACGAACGAACATGAACGAGTTTTATGAAGAACGAACCACGAGCCGTTCGTGAACGGCTCGGTTCATTTACAGCCCTACTTGGAGAATCTCATCATGTGACAAAATCCCGGACGACCCCATGAATAATTTGGGTATGAATAGTGGAAAATTTTTGTAGATCATTTTCATCATAAATGTTAACCTTTAAACTGAGGATAGGAAGAGTATTGATGCTTCACTGTGAATAGAAATCGATCGAAAGTTCTCCCTTATGCTCGACGTGAATACCCTTATTAATCATTGAGTAATAACAAAAAATGGCTTATCTCATTTGAGAAAAGGTCCGCCACAACAAAGATACATATGACTTTCTTATTGGCCGTAGCTTTGGATTGATCCAAGCACAATAATCACTCAATTATAATTCCAGGCTAGATTAAGCTAATGTAGAACAATTCTTCATTACAAACACATGGAAACAACACTTGCAAACACAATCTACAAGAGAGAGCTATGGTGACTTCAACTAAGTTGCATTATCTAGATCTAAGACCATGCGAATGGCTCGAACCAAAAGTAAGATAATGAGATAAACATTTTTACTGCACACCTGCACTCAACAAAACTGATACAAACTGTTTTTCTAGCTAGAATGGTTGCCCAAATGTACATATAAAGCTGTGCAACTAAGATGATTGTTCCAAACTCTCTTGCTAAATTCATACATTTTTGTCGATTGAGCATGATTTAGCGACAATATTTCGCTCTTAAGTCTACTACTGCCAGGATAAGCTATACAGGTATATGTAGCACTTTTAACAGTGGGATATAGTCATATAGAGGAGGTCAGATACTAATTAACAACAAATTCAGATTATACATGGCAGAGAAGAAAAATTCGAATGTTTTTCAGAAGAGCTTATACAAGCAGAAGTGTGATTATGGCTAAATGCTTGATAATCAACTTTGAAAAATAAACTACAAGATTAGTTTAGGGCAATTGACATACAGATCTCGAGGTGGGTACGACGACGGCGGCGTTGGTGGTGCGGCGGCAGTGGTGGGCTTCATGGCACGGTGACAGTGGAGGGCTTTGTGGCATGGCGGCAGTGGAAGGCTTGGTGGCGCAGCGTCGGGTGGGGGACGGGGGTGTTGCCAAAGGTGGGTCCGCAGAGGTGAGAACGGCGGTGAGTGGGTGAGAAAAGAATTTCAGAGAGAGAAACGGGGAGAGAGAAAGAAACCAGATGTGGTTTTAAATCGAGGATTTTCAGCGACAGAATAACACGGTTGCTAAATATCCGTCGGTGAATGTCTTATTATAAATACTTTTACCGACGGAATTTTTAGTGACGATTTTATTCCGTCGCTTAAATTAAAAAAAGAACCCTCAAAATTACTAATTTTCTAAAAAATATTTAGCGACGGTAATTTCGTCGCTAAAAGTCCGCCGTTAAAAGTCCGTCTGTAAATAGTTTTACCGACGGTGGCGTCCGTCGGTAATAGTACTAAATGACGGATTTTTAACGACGGGATCTTCCATCGCTTAAAGACCTTTTTAGCGACGAAATACCTTATGTCGTTAAAAATTCGTCTCAAAATATATATTTTCTTGTGATGAAATAAGTTGACCCGTTTAAAATAAAAAAAATTTGAAAAATGACTAATAGAGGGAGTTTTATCTTAAACGGGACGGGACGGGATGGGTTAAACCAAAGGTGGGGCAATATAAGGATGGGGCAAACGGGGAGGGGGCAACTTGGGATGTGGCAAGGCACCGCATATAATGCCATCCCTAGGTACAATCACAGATACTCAACAAATAAACCCTTCAGTTAAACTATCACATTTATATTTACACGTTATTTTTACTTATATCAGCATTCTGTGTTTTCAAAATATGAATACAGTCCTTCGTACTTAATGCGTACCGTCCCTTGCACTTCACTCATTCCACCTTCAACACACCCACAATCCCCTAAACACCCATAGTGTTGCACATCCCTCCACCCACAACTACTGCACTCTCACAATGAATCTCTTTACGTAGACAGTAGGATGCATTGGCTTGGTGGTTGGTCGTTGTGCTGCTGTGTGTGGGGTTAGTGGTCGGCGGTGGGGGAAGCATAGGAGACTTTGGGGGTTTGGGGGGGGGGGGGGGGGGAAGGGGGGAGAGAGAGAGGTGGGTTAGGGTGGGGTGTCATCTTTTTACCCTAAATGTTAGAATCTTCAATATTTCGTCCAGTCACATGATGTAGATTGATGTTGTTCATAGTCAATGAATAAGCGTGTAATTGTGCCCTCACGTCAAGGGATTCAGTGATATATGTTGCCACAAACTAAAGGTAGAAGCAATTACCTAGAAGAAAGGGAAAAAAGCTAAAAGCAGAGGCACCTTTATCGATCAAGATCCTACGCGTCCACTTCAAAACCAAGGAATTTGAGGTTTTTAATTCGAAAATTTAAAACTGAAAATCTTACGAAGGTGTATAGAACAATGTTGAGTCTAATTCAATCACTAAAATTCTAGTGAAAAGATTAGACAAATTATAAAGACCAATTTGTTTCAACTAGCTACCCAACTTCGGTTATATTGCCACAACGAATATGGCGTAAGTGTTACAGTATTATTATTGCTGTCGTTGCCACAATAGCTGTGACCTTCACTGTCAAGCGTCACTACCATCAGAAGCCATGCAATACCATTATAGCCATTGTACAATCATCATCGTCAAGTCCCCATTGATGCAACTCTCACAGCTACCCCAGTCATTAACATGATTGTAGCAAAAAAGGATTCACGTAGACACATTAAAATCTACTTTAACGCCATGGCCATGAAAGAAAATTGACAGATTGATCTTGTTCTCTACTTCTCGCACACCCGTACAAGCTTTCAGGCTATTAATAATCAGATAAAAATGTGATTAGTCGCATAAGCAAACTCACATAATAATTGTTGTTCAAAAGTATAACTTCGTGTATACTTGTGCAGAAAATAAGGAAGTACGAAAATACTGAAATGTGGTTTACTAAACAAAACAAACAGTATTAACGATTAAAATTAACTCACAACAAAATCAGGTAAACAGCAATGAAGAACCGAGGCGTGAATTTGATTCACTGTCCTTAAGACTTTATTCGTCCCGCAACGGTGCTAACGGTCTCCTGACGAAAAGCCTCCCAGGATACAACGGTAGTACGTCAGGAAATAGGAGCACTCCAAATTTGCAGACCCGGCGAACCAAAACTATGGCACAGAACTCTTTTGGACACAGGAACGAGACAGCAGAAAAATTGCAGAAGATAATTTCGGGATGAAGTAGTTAATATCTATGATTTCTGAAAAACTGACTCGTTTTTATACACAGAGTATTCACTGGGGGGTGCAACTCTTCACAGAAAAACTGTTAAGCTGGAAAGGTCACAACTTTCTGGAAAAGAAAATAAATAAATAAACTTTATTTATTTAAATATTTGTCCCAAAAAGATTAAAGCCTGATGGGCCCAAGCCCAAGCCAAGGACCGGGATGGGCGGCGCGCGCGTGTGTGGTGGACCTTAGGTCAACCTAGGTCCTCCCTCCTTACAAAACATGGGTACCCCCAAGGGGTCCAACCCTTAGCTCAAGGCTAAGCCTTATAAGGAGATAACTTGGCTTTATCTCTTCTATGTGGGATACTCTTTTCCCTTCAAGGTGAACCACCAACTTTAACTTCAATTTTCTTATTCATCTCTCATTCATTTTAAACATGTGAATATACCACAATCATCTATTCCAATAGAGGAACATGAATCAATTCGTTCTTAACCAAAATATGGTTTGGAACCAATTTAAAAGTTGAGTCAAAGTTGCTACTCCAGCTTCTTCACAATGGGTTTAAAACCCCAATGCCAACAATAATTACCTCATCCTAACCTTCTTAAGCTCGAGTCTTGAATTAGATATCACGTTATCATGATTCATGGTTAGCCGAACGATGATTCTCCATCATCCAATGAGGTCCTCTGTTATCTTAACACATGACGACGACGCTCGTGGAATGTAGCTGCTCCTAATTCCTGGCTACATGCATGACATTTGGCCATTTGGGTGGTGGAGGCAGTAGCAACAGGAAACAAAACCGGAACTCTGGTGAGTCGCACCCATTTCCAAAATCATGTTGTTGCTTCTCACTTTTGTTTTGTTTCTTTTTGGTTTTCTACTAAACTTTCTTTTTTCATGTTTTTCTTAAGAGTCGGAGATAGTCTCCGTCAATCTCCCTCCTCCCATTTGATTCATTGTACATCTTTGGAATGTTTCCTTAGAAATTATTGTGGTTCGATATTAACAATCGTTGTGTATCTTAGTCTCTCCTTCTATCACATCAACGTCTCATCAGTTTCAAATTGAAACCCATATTATTCACAAAAGGCAAAAGCTCACTCAAGACTGTGTTATCTCACCATAACTAACCCCAAAGGGTTGGCTAGGTGGTCACTGAGGTTTGCCCCTTTCTTGACTCAAACGGTTGACTAAGTGGTCACAGAGGTTTGCGCTTTCTTTTTTTTCTTGAGTACAAGCCTTAGTGCCAGCTCTCAAAGACAAAACAATCAACTACATATATCAGACCGATGTGAAGAGTGCACTCTTAAGATCGCCTGGTGAAGGGACTTAATCTCAATTAATTTTAATAATACCCCTTAAAACCCAAAAAGTGAGTAACCTCACCATAACTAGAAGAAAATGTAGCCTACTAGATATTTAAAGCAATAACACAAGAACGTACTCTTTTCTTGGCCATCATAGTCCCACTTGTGCACTGTGTATCTAGAGGAAGGTTGTAATTTAGCCTCATAAAAATTGGTCATATCATCATGTTTATAATAAGTATTATGATTAATGTTCTTACTACAAATTTATCAGCATATATTGGGATACTAAACAATTGTTTTTGTTATGTTATTTTTTGTTTCATGAAGAGTTGCGTATTAGATTCTTCCTAGAGACCAGGGATGAGGTTTTAAGTCTCAATTTTTGTTTGCTATCTGATGTAGTACATCGTTTGCAAATCTAGAACATGTATATAGAGAAGGCAACCGATGTGCGGATTATCTTGCTAATTTAGGTGTTTAACAGGGGGAGTCTTTTGTGTATTTCATGCAACCACCAAAGGTGATTCTCCTCTTGTTAGCAGCTGATATAACAAGTATTTGCCCATTCTAGGGACTAAGCTGTAAACTTTTGTTATTAATATTACTTCTGTTGCACCAAAAAAAAATTTGCAAATCCAATTTTTTTTTCTCATTTTTTGGCTGACTCAAAGGAAATGAAAAAGAAAGAGAAATAAAAGGAAAAGATTAGTTGTTATATGAGTTGTAAGAAGATACTTTTGATCCTTCACATGACAACAATTAATTAACGGTTAATAATATACTTGGTGAGTTCGTGACATTTGAGTTAACATTTTCTTGAATAATTCTTAACAGCGCATCCCGTGTATAAAAATTATAGATATCTTCTAGTACCAGCCAAACGTACCGTAGGTGTATTCTGACTACTACCTTTCAAATTTCCAAAGAAACAAGTGCTTGAGTTTTCCTTTTCATGACTTCCATTTGTTTGAACTCCATTTTGATCTATGATTGAAGTCCTGACTGATTGCCTTTTAAGAGGCGAGACAAGTGACTAACCAGTCCAGTACTAGCGAGTTTTAATGTGACAGAATCCAACATTTATCCACCCATATCAACATATGAAATGACCGTGAAAGGATGAAATAATTGATCCATGGGAAGACAGTCATGAGTGAGCAGGTAGTCAACATCGACGAATCAGGTCGATTTTGTGGCTGGTGAATGGAGCCCAAATCAAGATCAAGAACCACACACACTCGTA
Source organism: Escallonia herrerae (assembly GCA_033070095.1). NCBI lineage: Eukaryota > Viridiplantae > Streptophyta > Magnoliopsida > Escalloniales > Escalloniaceae > Escallonia > Escallonia herrerae. Next base: position 19,309 of record JAVXUP010003696.1, on the reverse strand, counting down.
CGTGCAGACAATCAAAAGGCGTTCCAGTAAATAAATTATTATCCGGCTAAAAATGGTTGTGTTGATTGACACAACGTTGATTGCCCTGTAATGCAAAAATGCCTTCGGATATAGCAATGCGAAGGTAGACATCTCAAGGCATGCAACTTGTCCACGTAAATCTAGTCACCACCCCAAATCCAGAGGGGCGCATTGTTAAGCTTCGCGTGCTGGAATCAATATAATGAGCTATAGAAAACAAATGATTGCATTTGGTAAAATATTTTTTTCCAAGACATGTAAGCGAACTGCACCGATTAAAACGTTATAGAGGGGGCGCATCGTTAAGCTTCGCTCGCTGGAATCAATATAATGAGCTATAGAAAACAAATGATTGCATTTGGTAAAATATTTTTTTTCCAAGGCAGGTAACCGAACTGCACCGATTAAAACGTAAAAGATTATTGAGTTAATTACAGCAGTATCTCTAAGGTTGGAAATAAATTGTAGATATTTTCGTTAATTTGAAAAATGAGCATTTATGTCTGTTGATGAAATGGAAATACCAAAATACATATCGATTTACATGAAAAGACCAGATTGTCCAAAATTAATATTGCAATTCCTAATTTGCCCGTGGAAGGGTTAATTACCTCTCTTCTTTCTTCTCTTCCAAACCTTCTCCTGCAACACCATCGTCATGGTGCCGGCACTGGCACTACCTCCACCAGACCGCCATCATCAACTTCTAAGCCCCGTCACTGCGCTGCCATCATCAACCTCCAAACTCCACCATCGCAAGCCCACAACCACCACCGTGTCAACTAGCCCAACACCGTTCTAACACCATAGCACCGGCCACCAAGACTCCCTCCCCCACCCCCTCCCCAATATCCGAACTCATCAGTTTACTCCCATCTATTTGAATGATTGGTCTCAACTCAGCAGGAAGAACTGATAATAGACACAAAACCGTCTTGATCTTCATCTATGGATCCCTTACTCATTCAATTTGAAGTAGTGATCCAACTTTAAAATTTTATTTCGCAATTTTATAATTCAATTTTGCCTTTTTAAGTGACATTGGATAGAAATTTTGCCCGGCAGCCACCTTCCTCACGCCTCGTCCAACCTCTACGCAGCGTCCTTCTTCTCCAACCTTCTTGGAGCCCAACCCAGCCGCGACAAGGTTGCCAAAATTCTAGCCACGTATGATGTTCACAAAAGTTCAGATTATGGTTTGAAAACCCTAAGTTTCTTTAAAAATCCTAATATTCAAAATAGGGTTTGAAGTCCTAATTTGAAAATCTAAATTTAGTATAGTTTTCTATATAGTTCAAGGGCAGTATTTCTATCTTGAGAATACGTATAGATGACATCATAAAAAAGTGTACTTTTTGGGCAATATCCAATGGATGGACACAAGTGTTACCTTTAACGTTAATAGTCACGGTGTATTACTTTTTGAAACTGAGTATCCATGACTGTAATTTCATCATAATCTCGAAGACAATGCTGTAATTAACCTTAGATTCTTACACCGTTTCTCATCAACAATTACAGTACGCCACTTGAGGACTACTCTTAATCTCCTAATGATTTTGCAGCTCGCCCACAAACTTAATCACTTGCGGTAACAACTCAATATGATGGTAAAAGAGTGAGTTTCACATGCTTCGTAAGTAACCGTCAACCTAATTAGCTGGACTTACCATACTAAAACATATGCTTCACGAAAATAAATGAACAAAATCTTGGTTTATAGTAACCATATAAATCCTTGTAAGGCATACTTTTAAAATTTCACTTATGCTCAAATACAGAATTATACTTTAACTCTGCTTGGGAAACATTAAGGAGTGAGGCAAGAAAAGTCATTTGGTGGAAAATTGTGATACTGATGGTCGAAACTTCAGTCAATGTTGGTTGTGCAGTGGCTTTGGTTGGATCGTTAATTAAATTAGAGGGCGTGGTGGTGCTGCCGGGTTGGAGAATGTAGGTGAGTCTGTAGAAAAAGGGTTATTTATCTCTTATACGGTTGTCTTTCCCCTTCCCCCTAGTTGATACCTCAGCCCTTTTTTATCGAAAGATTTGATGTACTGGATTTGGTGATGGTGGATGGTTTTCACGCCCTTTGAGTGGTAGGGATGCTGGTCGGATGCATGGTGATCGCCCGTTAATGTGGCGGAGCTTGGTTTGTGTGTTTGGATGGTGGTTGATTCACGAAGGTTGGAGGTATCGATGCAGTGGTGGTGTCCTGTCATTGGATAAGGTCGTCTATTTGATCTTTTGGTGGTGGGTGCTCTGGTGCCACCATTGGTGGCAACAGTAATGGACTAGAATGATAGCGGTGGGCGATTTAGAGCTACAGCTGTGACAGTGACAAGCATTGTCGCACACAGGCATGGCAGTCTCGGGGCGTGGCCGGACAAGTGCCAGGCTGCATAGATGTTCCCATAGGTGCTTATCTATTTGTTTTGAGAGAAGAGTAATAATATATACCAAGATAAATACAATAGGTTATAGAGCATGTCAAAAGATAAATAAAAGACAGTCGGATGACACTCCCGTCTGATAAACATTGCCATAAAATAAAATAAACTAAACAACAAACACTGACAAAAAGCCAAAAAAGGATAGTCAACCCCTTTTTTTTTTGGGTTTAGGGGGATTAACGAACTAAACTAAATAGCGACAAAAATGATATAAACCCTGATTAAAACAGATAGCTATTAAACTAAGATAAGGACTAAAAAAAACAACCAATATACAACAAAACCAACTAATAGTCCACCACTAGCCCAACACCGGACACGTGTCCCCCTCACTGCAACGCGGCATCAATCCTAAGCATCCACGCCGGCGCAGGAAAACGCCACCTTCTCCGGCCATCCCACAGCTGTCGATCCCCAGAGAGCATGCGAGCAAACATCTCAGAAGCTTCAAACTCTTACATTCGGAAGCCCCGCAAAACCACCAACTGACCACCCAGCCTCACTGAAGCACCGGTCGAAACCACCAGAATCGCCAGATATCACCAAGAGCAACCCATGACCCCTCACGATCTTCAATCGAAGACAACCCTGGACCAATCCCCTAGGACACTCGGCATCACCAGAAACCTTGGGCTCTCTCGCACGAACTGAAACGGAAACACCGTGACCCAGCATACACTCTTCACCGGAGTCACCAACAGCTACCAAGCAGCAACACAATTCACCAGCCTTTCTAGGGCAAGGGAGAGGGGGAATCAACTAGGGGGAGGGGGAGATAAAACCCTAAAAGAAGAAAACCTAGCCCTAGACTAACCATAACTCAACACCAACCCGAGGCAGCTCAACGAACCCAAAACCTAAGGCGGGATTCCTACACCCAAAGCCCACCACAATACAATTGCGAAGCAGCCCCAAGAAACCTAGCAGCGTACCCTGATCAACACCTCCAACCGAGCTCCAATGCCAAAAAACCGAGGATAGCAATCTGATCGATTACAAACGTCATAGCGGCGGTGGCAGTCCAGGCCGCTAGATCCACCAAGATCCCACACAAACAGACCGAACTAGAGACCTACCTAAGTTACCACGTCACCACACGCCGGGAAATCCGGCGATGGTGACGAAATCGGAGTTAGTTGAGAGAGAGAGGTGTATGTATGGGGGGAAGGCAATCACAATAATCGCCTCTCTCTGAGGCCAGTTACTTTTTTTTCTGTTGTTTAGTTGTGTTTTGTTAATGCGTATCTATTTGTTAATCTAATCAAAAAAAAAAAAGAGGAAAAAGAAAAAACAAAACAATAAAAAGTTAAGGAAAAATTGTTTTTATTGTTAGTTGGGAGTTATTTATGTAGGACTTTATATCATGTTTGTTATCCCCTTGTCCGTTTTTTTTCTTTGTAATTCAATTAGCTATTACTATGTTTACCGGATGGAGATTTTATTTGTGTACTGTGTCTATTGCATGATGTTACGGGTTGCTTTGTTGTCTCCTTCGTCTGTAAATATTTTTGTTATTACTCGAAAAATAAACTAGTCATGTTGGATAAAAAATCTAAAGGACCGGTGTTGGCCTTTTAATTTCTTTGATATTTGCACACTCGACTTATTTGTCGCTAGAACAACCTGGCATGAATTATTTGTCAATGAAAGTATAAATTGGAGACAACATAATTAGCAAAAAACAATTTTTTAAGATAATATGGGTTGAATAAACAAAACGGGTGTCTTATGTTAGGGTGTTGATATAGCTAAATATAAACTCTTAATCATTGAGTGAAACCTGACATTTTCGGTCAAACTTGGTCAACTCTGACAGTAGTAACTACCTTAGTCACGAATTAAGGTTTCAAAAAAAAATAAAAAATTCTAACTTACATTGATTCCCATGGATAAAGCTCAAGCCTAACTGTCACTCCTAATTATATTATATTGTTACGGTACCTATGCCTATACAAAGTGAATCCTCACAAGCATTTAGGGTAGAGATGTCAAACGGGCCGGGCTTGGGCCGCCCGGCCCGGGTCCATCGGGCTTGAAGAGAAACCGGGCCAGGGCCGGGCCAAGGAGGCTGCAATCCGGGCCGGGCCGGTTGAGGGGAAATTCTAGGCCCGGTCCAGGCCCGGGCCTATTTCTAGGGCCGGGCTTGGGCCGGCCCGGGCCCTTTTTTTTATTTTTTTTAATTTTCTTGTTATTCAATTTTAAATTTCATCTTTAGGCATGTCCAATTTTTAAATTTTGACAAATCTAATTTTTATCATTTTATTTCATTATATGTAATATTCATATATATGTATGTATGTATAGATACATTTATTTGTCTCTCATTTTATTTTTTGCTATATGTTAAATCTTTTCTTACTCTTCTTGGTGATCTTTATTAATAAAATCTGAACACATAACTAGTCATTATATTGCTGTTGGGGGGGGGGGTAAAAGTGGAATTTTGGGGGAATATATCCGTTGGAGGAAAAGGGGAGGGAAAACAAAAAATTCAAACAGGTGGGGCCGGAACCGGGCCAGGGCCAGGGCCGGGCCGGGCCTGGCCCGGGCTTTTCCCCAGATTTTTTCGGCCTGGTCCAAGCCCAGGCCCTAAGCCCAATTCCTTCGGGCCAGCCCTATTCATGAACGGGCCGGGCCAGGCTTTTTTCGGGCTGGGTTGGGCCGGGTCGCGGGCCGCCCGACCCGTTTGACAACTCTAATTTAGGGAATGCTTAACGAATAAACAACATCGTCTTTCTAGCTTATTCGGAGTTATGTTCTGTAACTCTACTCTGGTTTAAGTATCAGAAAGCTCTCCTTTGTACGGAATTAATTAATTTGGTCGATATGTCCAAGTAGAACAACCCCCCCCCCCCCCGGTTTGTTACTCTTTTTTTTTTTTGAATGTCATTATTCTATGATCACCTCTGCACAATTACCATCACAACCGAATACAATGCCATGATGAGCACTACACAATTCTTCTTGTCCCCGTTGCCGCATCTCTCACAACAACCTAGACATTAACATGATTGTAGCAAAACATATTCATGTACACACGTTAACTTCTACTTCGGATGAGAGAAAGATTTCTTTGACGCCATGAAAGAAAAAATGGCAAATTCATCTTGGTCTTTAATTCCCGTATACCTACACAAGCTTTTAGCCTTTGGATAAAAAAAAAAACATGATACCCACATGAGTAAATTCACATAATTAGGCAATTAGCACATTGTAGACGTCTTAAACTAAGGTGTGTTTGAAACCCATTTCGGTTTTCAATATTTGTTTTCAAAAAGACCAAAATCAAAATTTCTTTGAATTTTCTTTTTTTATAAAACTGATGGGTTTTTTTGATGCAGTTTTGTCTAATTATCTTTTACTTTTATATTTTCTTTTTCTCTAATGTTTCGTCTCTGCTCTTTTATTTCATTTTTCAATACTTAAGAATTTCTTTTGAACTCCTATGTTCAACAATCAGAAACCTCCCTTCCCTCTTCCCCAACTAACACATCTCCTCTGCCACCGTTCAACTACTAGTATGGCGGTAACACACTAGCTTGCGAATTAGGGTTTCATTGGCTGATTAGATGAATGGTTTGATTGGCTTAAAGTTTTCCTATGCAAATTGAAGATGTTAGGTTAATCGATGGATGAAATCTTTTGGTGGTGGTTGTTGTAGGGACAATGGTGGTCCGTATGATAGTGATTTGGATTTAGTGGTGGTGCCTACGTTAGAAGGTTTGGTTTTCGGTGGTGGTTGTTGTGATTATTAGTGGCTATGATGATTGACAGTGTTAGTAGGTGCTGGTCACTGTGGTGGTGGCGACGGTCGGTGGCTATGGTGATTAGCGGTGTTGGCAAGTTTAGTATTCGGGTGTGTTGATCAGTTGTGGCGGCAGATCAACGGTCAGTGACTGTGATGGTTGGCAGTGTTTGTAATTGGCGTTTGGAGGTGTTGATCGTTAGTGGCGGTGGCGGTGGCGGTGATCAATGGTTATGGTGGTAAACAATGTTAATAGTTTGGTATTCTTAGGTAATAGGTGATGGTGATGAAGATTGAAGGAAAGAATATACAAGAAATGTTTCCAATAAAAACTGAAAGGTATAAAAAAAAATCAAAACTGAAAACTCTAAAACAGAGTTTTTTTAAAATAGCCTAACATCAAAAGTTGGTTTGTAAAAAAAAAAAATTATGTCAAATTGCGATTTTTTTTTCTAAACTTTTAAAAGTAAATAAAAAAATTAAAACCAAAAACTATTTAAAACACTGTCGAAATATCACGTTATTTGACTCACCGAATGATTTATTCTCCATCATCCGATGAGGTCCTCTGTCATCGTTAGCACACGTCGCCGATGCTCGTGGAGTGGGCTGCACATGACAGATTTGATTGTGTGCTTTGGTTGGGGCCAAGTGGAAATTTGGCTGCTCCTAACTCTTGGCTACATGCCTGACAATTGGGTGGCGTATGAAGTAGGAACAATGAACAAACTAGAGTTTCTTTCTATTGCTTCTTTAAGGGTTGGAGAAAGAGGCTGTCATCTCCCTTCTATCTTTTAAGGGAGCTGATCCATTGATAGCGCTAGCAAAATAGGAGAAGTTGCTAGCGCGATCTGGCCGTCCATCCCAAAAGATGGACGGCCCAGATCTTTTTTTTTGCGTTTTTTTAAGTACGTCCGCTACATTATGTAGCGGACAATTTTTTGCATTTTTTTGACAATAATACCCTCCGAGTCCGTCCGCTACATAATGTAGCGGACAAGTTTTCAGACTTTTTTTTTTCTCTTTCTGTCATTAATGCTCTGACTTTTTTTTTCTCTCTCTCCCGTCCGCTACATAATGTAGCGGACAAGTTTTCAGATTTTTTTTTTCTTTCTGTCATTAATGTTCTGATTTTTTTTTCTTTTTCTCTCTCTCCTGTCCGCTACATAATGTAGCGGACAAGTTTTTAGATTTTTTTCTCTTTCTCTTTCTCTCTCCTTTTGTGGTCATTTTTCTGTCACCTTTCTGACTTTAGTCTCTTTCTCTTTCCTTCCTTTTGTGGTCATTTTTCTTACTAACGCCCTTAACCTTAACTTATTCGCTTCTATGTGAACTCTTTGTTCTTCCGAGATATGAGTTTCGGCAGAGCTGCAAGCTGTATTGTCTGGCACCTGATTTCGTAGTTCTTTTGATGAAAGAGAGGACACCTCAGCAGCATTAACCTCATCCACAAGGCCTGAGATGGCTCCTGCTGATGAAGCCAATGCTAATAGTGACTATGTTGTATCAGGTGAAAATTTATTTGCAGAAACCCATTCCTCATCTTGACCAAAACATTGGAGTCTGCCCAGAAAGAGAAAGAGAGAGAGAGAGGAAATGAGGGGAGATGACGAAAGAGAAGAAAGAGAGAGAGAGATCAAAAAGAAGAGAAAGGAGAGAGAGAAGAGTCAGAGCTTTAATGAAGGGGGGAGAGAGAGAGAGAGAGAGAAAAAGATATGAGAAAAAAATCTAAAAACTTGTCCGCTACATTATGTAGCGGACAGGAGAGAGAGAAAAAGAAAAAAAAAGTCAGAACATTAATGACAGAAAGAGAAAAAAAATCTGAAAACTTGTCCGCTACATTATGTAGCGGACGGGAGAGAGAGAAAAAAAAAGTCAGAACATTAATGACAGAAAGAGAAAAAAAAAAGTCTGAAAACTTGTCCGCTACATTATGTAGCGGACGGACTCGGAGGGTATTATTGTCAAAAAAATGCAAAAAATTGTCCGCTACATAATGTAGCGGACGTACTTAAAAAACGCAAAAAGATCTGGGCCGTCCATCTTTTGGGATGGACGGCCAGATCGCGCTAGCAACTTCTCCTATTTTGCTAGCGCTATCAATGGATCAGCTCCCATCTTTTAATCATTCAACATCTTTGGACAGTTTTCGTCTCGTACAATTGTACGATTGTACAAGTAACGATTAACTCTTATAGAGAGAGTGCATATACTCGATCGGACAAGTAGCGATTGACTACTTTGATAGGAGCACGTGTGCTCGACCCTTGTTTGTCTAGCCGATCATATGCGTTCTTGTATGTTTTAAAATAACTCTTACTACTCTTAGCATCTCCTTCTTTCACATCAGCCACCTCTGATCAATATCAAATCAAAATACATACGATTCATAAACAACTAAAGCTCGCGCAAGAGTGAGTTAAGTAACCTCACCTTAACAAAACAAAAAATTATAGCCTACCTAGATATTCAAAGCAATAACATAGTAACGTACTCTTTTCTTCGCAGCCATAGTCCCACTTGTGCTCTTTGTGTCTAGTGGAAGGTTGTAATTTAGCCCCCATAAAACCTGTCACATCTTGTTTATAATAAGTATTGTGATTAATGTTCTTGTTACAACTTTATCGGCATATATTTTGATAATAAAAAATTATTATTATTTTGTTATTGTTTGTCTCATATAAGAGATGCGTACCGTCCTCCTAAAGACTGGGGGATGAGGTTCTAAGTCTCAATTATTGCTCGCTAGCTGATGCAGTACATCTTTTGCAAATGGCCAATTTATTTTTTTATTTGACTAAATACATGAGTTCCTAAAGTTAGATTAAATCAAAATAATTTATTTTTTCATAATCAATTATTGCTCACCACCATTTTTATTCCATACGCTATTCTACCTTTAATTCATAATATCATGTCTATTCCTCTTCAATCCGTTAAAAATATGTATTTTTTACTGATGACATTAATACTTATTTTTTAAATGTCAATACTATCTCATACTGTATAAAACTTTCAAAACTAATTTTTAAATTAGATTCTGATTCTTTATATCGCTCTTCTACCTCCTTCACCCCTACTCTTCAAATTAGGGTTTGTCTCCAAAAGTAACATAGGGATCCAAGCATTGATTTATTTTAATCTTTTCTTTCAACCTTAGCTTGGAATCAAGTTAATTTCCATACAAGATTAACTGGTCTGGTCTGTTGGTCTGTGTGGTGCTTGTTGTGATTTAAGGGGGCGGAAGAATATAGATCGGATGGCTGATCTGCTCGTGGGTAACGGAGTTGGCGTGGGGTTGATGGCAGTTAATGGAGGATGGCGATTATGCGTGGTGGTTTTCAGTGTTGGTCGTGATGGGTGGATGGAGGTGGTGGCTGGGTGATGCGATGGCAGGTGGATGGTGGTGATGGGTCGGTGACGCCGTGGTAGGGGCTGGATGATGCAACGTTATGGGATGTTGCTGATGGATCGTTGACGAGACTGGTAGAGGCTAACGTGGTGATATCTAATGGAGGCTGGACGTGGTGGTGTAGGCAGTGGATTTGCCGGAAAGAAAGGTGCATGCTGGTAAAGACGTTAGGGATCTAGGAATCTCGTGATTCCAGTTATGGGCTTGGTGTTTAGGCTGGGGACGCCAGTGTCGTGCCTGTGGTACTGCGGTGGTGGGTTTATTAAGTTCAGAGAAGAAGATGGTTGAAAGGATGACATTTGAAAACAAATAACCCTTTCAAGTTAAGAGCACTAAAGTCATTTTTTTTTTAAAAATCGTTAGATATTTCAAGATTTTGTTTGGTTAGCGGGTATAAGTGTATTTGTACAAACTAATAGACACGCCTGTAATTTTACTCTAACCTCATGAATATGGTGTAATTAACCCTTTTCTTTTTCTTGCCCGACTCAAAAGAAAAGAAAAAAAAAAGTACTAAATATTGGTTGTTATCCAGAATTCTTCGTATAGCGACACCTAATTAATAATCATTAATAAACGTCACGACGTTTGTGTTAACATCTTCGCCCATAATTCTTAGCAGCATGCATTAGTTGCCGCCATATAAAAGAATGTACGCATCTTCCGGCACAGCTAAAACCTTCCTAAAGACTTCAACTCTAGTTTTATCTTGGCTAATACATTTCAACTCTCCAAAGAAGCAATTGCGCGAGTTTTCCTTTTCATTTGTTTGCGTTCCATTTTGACCTATGATGATTGAAGTCCTGAATGATTGCCTTAAGACAGTGCAGAAGTAACTTGCCATTCTATACTAGTTTATTTTAAAATGCTACAATTTCATCAGCATATGATTAGGACAAGAAAAATGTCTTGTAGTTGCTATCATTTGTCACACATAAGAGTTGTGTATAAAATTGTTCCAAAAAGTCTAGGCTAAAGACTAGGGACGAGATCCCTAGTCCCAGTTTTTGTTTGCTACTTGATGTAGTACATCTTTTGCAAATGGCCACCTTTTTCTTCTCTGGCTAACCAAAGGAAAGAAAGAGCAAGAGAAAGAAAGGGAATACATATGAAGCATATTTTGACAATAATCCGAATTATAAGAAGATGTATACTATCACTCGTATGATAATGATAATAATAATAATAATTAATGATCAACAGAAACACTTAGCGCCTCCAAAAGAATGCTATTAAAAATATTCAATAAGTATTAACTGATATTATATCAAAGGTTGTAAACATTTCCTTACGACCCAAAACGCTCACAAAATTTTCTCGATTCTAGTTATGTTCGATACTTTCAACTAAGGTTTCCCTTTCATAACCTTTGTATTTTAGTGTGACAGAATGCAGCGCTTATCCGCCCACATCAAAATTTAGTCCCAACTATAAGATGTTATCCATGAAATGACGATGAAAGGCTGAAATAATTGATCCATGGGAAGATAGTCACGAGACTCTAAGTAGTCACCATCGGCCAATCTGGTCAATTTTGTAGCGGGGGAGTGGAGCCCAAATCAAGAACCAGACACTAACAAGTACATGCAGACAACATAAAGGCGTTCCACCAAATCATCCGGCTAAAAATGGTTGCCTTGATTGATACAACATTCACTGCCCTGCAATGCAAAAATGCCCTTACATCTGCCAATCCAGAGGTAGACATCACAAGTCATGCAACCTTGGCCTAATATATAGATCTAGTTGTCACACCCCATAATCCAGAGAGGGCTTGTTGAGTTTGGAGTGTGACCGGCTGCAAGCCCATTTTAATATGAACATAGACATCGTTAAGCTTCACTTTTCATATAACTCTTTGGTATCAATTGAAATACAAATTATTGCATTTGGCAAGATATTCTTTTCTCAAAGCAAATAACGAAACTGCACCAATCATACCATAGTAGATCATTACGCTCTTAGAGTAGTACTTTTCGTCAACAATTACGGCACGTCATTCAAGGACACCTCTTTTTTTTCCTAATGATTTTGCAGCTCACTTCCAAAATCAATCGGTTGCACTAACAACTAGAAACGACAATAAAACAGTGAGTTTCACATTCTCGGTATGTAATTATCAACCTAACTAACTGGACCAAACACATTAGAAAACATGATTCACGGACAAAATCGACCAAAATCTTGGTGTATTGTAGCAATCTTAAATCGGCGTAAGATACTAAGATATACTTTTGAAACTACACGTGTTCAAATATGAAAATATTCCTTAACAAAATAAAAAATTGACTGGTTAGTTTATATTCAGCCGTCTCATACCAGCTGATGAGTAGATCTTACTATGTCTGTTGATATTTTTTTATTCTCTCAAAGCGATCTATTTTGGATGAGCAAATGTAGAGATGTCAAATGGGCCGGGTGGCCCGCGGGCTGGCCCGGCCCGTTTTTGGGCCCGGGCTGGCCCTAACCCTTAGGGCTTGGGCCAGGGCCAGGCCGAATTCTTTGAGAAACGGGCCCGGGCCCGGCCTGGCCCTAAAACGGCCCTTTTTTGGCCCGGTCCTAAAATGGCCCGAGTTTGGCCCGGCCCGGCCCCGTTAGCCCCCTCTAATTTTTTTTCTTTTCTATTTTTTTTGAAGTCTATTTTATTATATTATTATTTTTTTAATATTTTGGATCTTTTTAGTTAAATTAATAGTTTTTGAGGTGTTATTAAATTCATATGATCAGTATTTTCTTTAACATACGCAGAGAAGTATGGGTGTATGGTGACTGTGATGTGTTTTTGATGATTTTTGAGTGGGCTTTCATTTAATGTATTTTACAGAATTTATTTTGTGTTCTACATCACAAGCTAAGGGAATAATTATAAAAACAATTATCATGTATTCTAAACATAAATAAAAATTATGTATTATTTTTGTTTCAAACAAAAAGAGGTGAATCGAATTCTAAATTTAATTTCATGAAGTGGGTGACGTGTTAAAGAGCCTTGAAGAATAATCTCATGTTTCTTTAAATGACCAAAGAATTTGAATGTAACAAGAAAAGATATTATTTTATCTTCTTCGATCTCGTTATTGTTTTTGTTTGATCTACTTTATTTTTCTTTGACATTTACAGGTTTTACACCATATTATGAAAGAGATTGAATTTTGCACTTAAAATCAGTATGTATGGGTTAGAACAACTAGTTTTTGTTATTTAATCCGTGGTTAATAATCAATCAACATCAATTTGCCTTTTCGAAATGGGGTTAATTCGTGAAAAAGTGATTGTATACTCAGTGGTCCGTTTACAAAAATTTTGCCATTTGTTGAAGAAGAAGTCTTTATAATAAAAAGTTGGGAAGAAAGGAAAAAAAAATTGGATTGGGCCTGGGCCTGGGCCCGGCCCAAGCCCGACCCTAAATATTGGGCCTAGGGCCTGGGTTTGGACTGAGCCCATATATCCCAGGTTTAGGCCCGGCCCGGCCCGCCCGTTTTTTATTCGCTGCAAATGTTTTGCCCCTTTAAGATGCCTAATTTGAAGGTCCATCCGAGCACATGAAGGAGAACTACAACTAGCCTTGTTGGATAAGAAATCTAAAGACCCGTGTTTGCCTTTCGATTTCTTGTGGCCTACCATTTGCACACTCTTCCATGACTTATTTGTCGCTAAAACAGTCCTGCATGAATCATTTGTCGCTAAAAGTATAAATTGCAACAGCATAATCAGTGACAAACAACTTCTTAAGAAATATATAGGGTGAATACTAAATCTTCGAAGCTCTACCCATTTCTAGGGATGGGCTATGCCCTGGGTTCTTGGAAATATTGGAATTACAGTTGACCCTTTTATGACTAATGATTCGGATATGGAGAAACTATTTATTAGTGGAGGCATAACGGTCAAGACTCTTATAATTAACTAGCATCATCAGCACATGCGGTGCGTGTGCAATTAACAAAAACATATGTAAACTTAACCGATACAAATTAAAAAAATGCACATGAAAGGAGAAATGAGTTTATCATGAAACTGGAGACCAAGAGTGAAGAAGCGTTTGACTAGTGGATGTGTGGATGGAATGGTTGGAATAATGAAAATGAAGAAGAAATTTTAATTGTAGTGGGGTGGAGCGGTAAATTACTAAGTGTCGATAAATTCCAACAGTGAGCTTGATTAACTTTTTTAATAATTTAAAGTTAGTATGCTATCAACGAGTATAGTTAGAAGTTCCAAAACACTTTCGTCATAAGGATGCCCTACCTTAATATTAGTATTGATATCTTTGAGAAATGCAATATTACTATTAATTGGCGGAGGTATTGGGTTCGCGCATACACTTGCCTCCACTAGAAAAGATTTCTTTTCATACATAAAAAAATAAGATTGTGCTCAAATATTCTAACCTGATATGTCTCTTTTTGAAAGATATAATAGACGACAAAACATAAAATTCTTCTAACATCGTTTTAAAGGGCCAATAAATTGCCAAACTCAAACTTCGTAACACGTTGCACGGTTGATTTTGAACTACTAAGTTACCTTTTTTAAGTGAGCTCATGCACATTGTGTCAACTCACATTTTCGTATCGCATAGGATGAATGCCCCCCCCCCCCCCCCCCCCCCCAACCGGAACAAGAAGTTCCTCTTTCACGCTGACGACATCTGCATGCTTAGTTAGTATGTTCTGTCTTTTAACTCCTCCGACTCAGGCCAAAGGCTAACCATTCATCGATACTTTAATTCATTGTGGCCGAGCTCCAAGAAGACTCAAACTAAAAACGTCAAGGATAATGGCTCTTACCGAGGGAGCTATGGACGACTACTATTATCTTCTAACATTCCTTTGTGGTTTTTGATGTCATTGCTTAAGTAGTTGAGTGCAAAACTAAGCTGGTAGATGGGCTTTAATTTCATGCGACTTGGACTTTAAGAAGAGATGATGAGGGGTCTACCATATGTGAGCTGGGAAATGGGCCCTAAACCCACACAATAACATAGTTGCTAATTGCTCCTTAAACTGTGATCAGAGCACACTAAGAGTGTTTGGGATTGGAATTAATTATGGGATGGTCAAACCTGATTTAATGTAAGTGTTTGGCAAAAGAGATTAAGAGATTTAATCTATTTCCAAAAGCTAAAAACTGATTTAATCCATGATCCTCAAAAGTGAGGATTATGAAATAATCACTTTTTCATAGTCATGTTTGACCTTCTAATTTATCATCTTATCGCCATATTTTTCATAAAAAGACTTCTCATACCCCTTAATTAATAAAGTGTGACTCTTCGATAATTTCTGGAGTTTATTTCTTATCCTATTGCTTTACTCTTCTCCTACGGCTAAAACACTTAGAGCGATACATCAAACTGACTTAAGTACTTTTTATTGAGTGTTTAAGTACTTCTCCTATTGTTTATTAAGTGTCCTCTATGGTCATTTTGTTATAGTGAAACTGAATTAAGTACTTTTATCAAACACCTTTTACAGATTTAATATTGTTTATAATTTCTTTTGCCAAACAACAAACTGATTCCGATTAAACCAGATTTTGAAAACTGATTAAGATTTAAGCTGAATCAGTTTTTTTTAATCGATCTCAATCGGGCACTAAAACCAGACTCAAGTTGCATTTGATGAACCAAAATAAAAATTAAAACAATTTCTACGTGGACAAGACAACAAAATTTATCATCTTTTTCTGGTGACAACATTTCAAAAATTGTTGAAGATGAACATTCCCCTGATTTCATGGCACCAATTCCAGCATTCTACCATTCATTTCAGAAGGAAAAGCCTTAAAACCAAACTCTGTAAACTCTTAGTAGCAGTCATTGCCTATGGAAATTTGACAAGAAAGGAATGCAGGAATCTTTGAGCATAAACAAGCAGATGGGCGAGGCTGTACGCAGATGATACAGCAATGGGTTAAGTAAAGAATATATATATAGTTGGAGGAAGGTTCTAGCTAGCCACAGCTCAGAATCAAGAACTTTGCCAAAATTGGGGACTTGATACTCAGCTACTGTTAGCTGAGTGATGTCGATAAAGTTACTGTTGATGTATAATTTGTATTGCTAAGTTCGTGTATAATATAATTAGATGAGATTGCAACTCTCTTGGGCTTACATGAATACAAGGACTTTTGACCAAATTCAAAAATCCTTTTTCCTGGCTGCTAACTAGAAATCATCAGTGCACAGAGGTGGAAGAGCATATTGAAGAAATTGAAGTAGGTGCAGCTTGGGAGCAATGCAAGCCGAGGACCAAAGTTGGACCGAAGATTGGTCAACACCATCTCAGCGAGGGCAACATTTTCAAAAACTCAACAGCCAATTCACCGGAGCTCGCCGAGGCCATTGGAATTCTGGAAGCCATCGAGTTGGCACGAGGGGCAGATATTCAAGCTTTATCCATCTCATTAGATTGTCAAAATGTAGTTAGAAGGCTGGCCTCGGACGACGAAACTAAGGACCCTTCATTTTATATTAGGGTCGATTGGATCACGGAATTAGCTTTAGAATTGAGGTGCTATGATCTAACAAAGGATAGAGTAGGTCCCAAGGGGTGATGTTGCAGAAGCCCATTCAGCAATCAAACAAGCTTTCAAGCTTGATCTGCACTAGCGGCCGAGCAACAAAGGTTAATCAGGCTGTCTTTGTGGTGAAATTTTCTATCAACTTTGGACGTGATCAGACATCTGTTGGAACGCGGTTATGACTCATCTGGTTGTGGTGGGAGGTTCTTATTATTTTATCATCATAGTTTATATAATGTTGTTATGCAACAAATATGGTAGGAAAATATAAAAAGTACTCCGTATAAAAAAGAAAGAAAGGAGTAGATCCATTGAGATTATCTCAGTGTTACATTTACGTTAGGCTTCAAAACCCTTGGTTAGTTTCCGACGAGAGTTCTAGAAAGTGTATTAAGTGTGATGGTGCAACCTTTTTTTCCCCCCCTTTAGGATCACTTACTCTTGTAAACTGGTTCTTTCTGATTATTATTACAAATGTTCTCATATATTAACAAAAAGTGAAATGATAGAGTAACTAACTAAGCATAAACTCAATGCACACACCCCTTTCATATAGTCCAACAGGCACAAGGTAGAATCTGCATATTGCTTTAATGTTGCACGATATTTAGTCTCAACCCAAACTCTTTCCCTAGCTAAAATGGCAACGGGTTGAAGGAGCGCAGTGTTTTTAGTGACGGGCTGAAGGAGTGCAGTGTTTTCAGTCTCCAATTCCGCGCTTGACAGCCTTAAAACTCTACATAAGCATCCTTACAATCGAAAATTTTCTGAAAGCCACATTTCATATAATTCAGAGAGAAGTACGTAGTTGGAAGTTGTATTGTTGTAAGACTCTTATGGAGGCATACATTCTGAATAAACTGCATTTAGGGTGGCAGGATCCTCTTGACAGGATTAAACAAACCAAAAACCTTATCATGACTTTCATATTAAGTGTATGTCAACATATTTACATCCAGAAATAATCCCCTCCAAAACATACAAAATACCACTCAGTAGCTCTCCCAACAAACACAGGAGCATTGCATTTCAATGGACATGAACACCTGGGACCTGAATCCTAGTTATCCCAGGAAAGGGCTCTCACAAAAAATAAAGAAATAGAGATAAACAGAAGAATTTTGATCTTTATAAAGCAGAAAACAGCAAGAGAATTTTCATTTTGACAAGTAATCAGTTTAACCCGCCGAGTTACCTTTCCCTATTGTTTTAACCTTAACGATCCATCCTTCATCAACTTCAAGCTAAGACTATTGTATCGCTCTCGTGAGTATTGTCTTGATGCTTTTCTCCAATCTGTGCCGGCCTTCATCATTGCTGCAAACTCCTCATAACTTATGCATCCATCCTGCATGCATAATCAAGATATTTTGAAAATGAAACTTAAGCATGGAAAGTACATCGGGTTAATACCAGTAATAATCAATAATTTTCTGGTAAAATGTACTTAGTAGTGGATTTCTAGTGTTGGAGGAGCGTGGTGCCATATTTTATACCAAATCACAGGTAGGCTCCTTTGAAAAATTTCAGGCCTCGGCATATACATACCAAAGAAGACAAAGTTGTACACTTAGAAGTCCTGCCCTTTGAAACACGCACTCTTCAGAGTGCATCAAGTAGCCAAGTGGCAGGCTGTGCTGCACCGTCAGGTAAGGGATAGGGTGTGGTCGTGTCTTACATTCCTAGTGGATATGCACTAGAAACCACATACTACTGGTATGGAAGATATTCGAAAAGAAGTGACTTCTTCTGTTCCCCCCATTTTATTGGTTTCTGAAATTGGATGAACTGATGCTTAATGTACTGGCAACAAACACTACTACTTGAGTCCATGTAACTTTGGTCCTAACCACGTCTCCAATCTTCCAATTTAATTTTTGTTGTGTCCAGGGGCCTTGAATTTTGGGTTAGTTC
Organism: Escallonia herrerae; assembly: GCA_033070095.1. Lineage (NCBI taxonomy): Eukaryota > Viridiplantae > Streptophyta > Magnoliopsida > Escalloniales > Escalloniaceae > Escallonia > Escallonia herrerae. The sequence continues at coordinate 1,239 of JAVXUP010003696.1, read as the reverse complement.
TTTTCATACCGTTCAATAACCAGAATATAATGGTGATGCATCCTTCTCTCCTATCCCTTCTCCCCCCCCCCACAAGTTAATTTTACTAGCACTTGCTGAAATCTTTAGTTTAACAAAACAAGGAGGAGTCAGGTGAACAACGAAATAACTGACCTTGTCCGTGTCCACATCACGTATAATGGCATTAATAACTTCTTCATTATTGGTATCAACTTCATCAGCCAAAGCATCCCTTAGCTCTTCAATCTCTATGTACCCGCTTTTGTTTTGATCAAAAAATGCAAAGGCCTCGTGGAGGTGATCATCGTTGCCCATCTTTCTTAGGTGAACAGATATGGCTACAAATTCTCCATAGTTCAAGTATCCATCTTTATCGACATCACCCTGTAGAGAGCCAAAGATTACTACCACATGACTGTACTACTGAAAGAAATTCGTAAAATTTGGCACTTAGAAAATGAGGCAGACAGCAATACGCTTTTCTTGGTCATCTGATCACTCACAGTTGCTTAGCACTGTGTAGCAATTTGCTTAAAATTTCATAGGATAAGGCAGTGATGAAGATGTAAGAGGACAAGTTACAAGTACAGGATATGATCCGTAGAACAGTAATCAGAGGTATTCATTTAGAATTTCTTTTGCCTTAGTTCAACATATCCCTAAGAAAAGTGAACAAATTGAATTATCTTCTATCCTTTTGTCAGTTGGCGACAATTGTCAAGTGACAAAATTCTGGATTGTATCGTAGCCTATGTTACACGGACTCTTTGGTTTTGCGTGAAGTACCCGTGTCGGACACTTGACACTTGGACATGGGTATGGGATATGTGTCCGACACATCTCATAGGATATGCCACTATGATACTATCTTATAGTCTTTTGTTTAATTAGTAGTTGCTTTGAGTGGAGATAAGTTGTCAATTAAAACCAAATGCATCACATAAAACACCTTTTTGCCTTCGAAATAACTAAAAAGCAATAATGAATATGAACATTTTGCCGTATCCCCGTGTCCTGCGTTTTCAAAATTAGACGAGTCCGACACTTGGACACGTACTGATCCGGACACTCGTACCGAGTCCATGTAACATAGATCGTAGCATTAATCTTCAGAACCACTATCTAAAACTGGAACATTGAAAAGAATTTAGGTCCTTCACATCTTTACTGCAAAGTGGTCATTTTGATGCTATCCTTAAAGTGAAGATTTTCGAGGACTTGAACTTGAGCCTTATTCTT
>JAVXUP010003695.1:0-56545 GCA_033070095.1 Escallonia herrerae | reverse complement strand
TATTAATTACTGCAAAATTAACAGTAAAAATTTCCATCATATCATGTCTTATTGTTATGATATGCATTAACATAGAACAAATGAAGTAGTGCACTGGCGGTCATTGGAGGCTCTCTTTATACCTATGTCTATAAGAGCAACAATAACATCTCCTTTTGGAGAACGTGAAAAATTGTCTTGATCAAGAAAAATAAATCTTATATAGTTTTCTGCATAAAGTTATAACTTTCTCTATCGTATTTAATTAGCTTTGAGACAATGAGGTAAATTTAGTATTTAGTTATGGTTTTTATCATTTGGAGAATGATTACTAGTTAAGCTTTACTCATCAACTTTCCGTACAAAAAGAAAAAGCTAAATTTATACTTTTTAGTTCTTTATTAAGGTAAAGCACAAATATTTGAAAGCTACCATTAGTAAAATATATTTCAAATTTTAGATGAAGCTATGACTTTTACATAATAACATGCTCAAATTGCCATTTGTTCTCTCTTTCCCTATCTCTCTTTCTTCGACTGTAATTTCTTGAATTAATGGTCATAAGTATGACTAAAGAGATGATTATAAGTTATGTTACATGAAACCAATAAAACAATCGGGGCAGTGAATACGATTTTTGAAAATTAATTGAGAATCTAATCTAAACGCAATCATGAATCTCAATAAAATCAAACAATATTTGAATGAAGATGCTAACTGTACAATCTTAAGCAATTTTACAGCGATACGTAAAGAGATTGAGTTAGAGATACTTGATAAGGAGATTTAAATGTTTTGGCTTGAACTACCCTCAAGCTTACATCCATCTCTTCAAAGAAGTCCCTTACAAGAGCACTAAAATCAATTAGTAACAATCTTTTTCTGGGTCAAGATTAAAACCCTTACAACACTTGGTGATATCCATACGTCAAGCACAAGCCTTGAATCTACAAAGCTCACCCAAGACTTAACAAACTCAAGTCTTGATCACAATCCTTTTACAAAGATCAATTGTGTACAAAGAAATTCCCTTGAAATGAAATGAGTACAAATGAAGCCTTGTACAATAGAGAGATGAGAGAATCGATGACTTGAATAATGCTCACTCTCAATCAAAAACTTACTCACATAGATGCTCTCTTTAATGATAAAATCATGAAGATGAAGAGAGAGAATTTTAATTAATGAGCCTTGATTTTTCTATAATGAATGCAGGTCTAGAATGTGATTTTTATGGTGTATAATAAAGTCCCAAATCATTTTTAAAGGGTGGATATCAAATATAGTCGTTATTGAAAGATTTGGCATGATTTTGGGCACAAACTAGCCGTTATTTTTCATTCAACGGTCAATGAAGTCAATTGCATTGGAAATTTAGTTGACTGCATTGTCTTACTGCCCATTACTCGTAGACTTGGCAAAATTATACCCGCACCTGCGGGTAGACCCGGACCGCTGCCTAAAATGCGGGTATGGGTAGCAGAATTGACTACCTACAAAAAATTGACCCGTACCCGGACCGGACCGTTTTGAGAGAACCCATCCGGGTTGGGTGCAGGTTACCCGTGGTTTACCCAGTGACCTATTATATATACAAGGTAATGTTAGGGTTTCACATTTCTTTCTTTATTTCTCCTCAGCCGCCCACCCCAGAATTCCTCTCTCTCTCTCTCTCTCTCTTCCCCACACTCAGAGTCTCTCAGCTACCCACCAGATCTGTACATCTAATCTCTTGTAGTCGCCGGCTTACCTCATCTCCAGCCTAACCAAGCCCTCCACCTTGCAGAAACCGACCACCGCCACCACTGTAGACCTGACTTCGTTTTGAAAACCCACCACCACAAAACTGATCCACCACCGTGGGCCTCAAAAATCACCACCGCAAGCCGCCGACAGCCACAGAAGAAGCGACAACAACTGATGCGCCTTGCTCCGATCTCCTTGCAGCAAATCGCCACCGTCAACCACCACTCAGACCCACACGCTTCAAGGTCACCACAGATCTGCCGATCTACTCCACAAATGTGCCACCAGTCTTTCGTTGTTGTATTTTTTTTTTATTATTGGTGGATGTAATTGTTGTATTTTGGATTGTTTGTTTGTGGGGAATGGCCGAATAGGATTGTAATTTTGTTGAAATTTAATTATTTTATTTTAGATTGTGGGTGGGGAAAGGGGTATGGTATGTTCTTTAACATGTTATTTGGTATATTTCGTGTTTGTCGTATCTAATTTTTCTGAATTTGAAATAATTCTAACAACTATTAAAAATAAAGAGCTGAATACCTTCTGAAAAAAGAAAAGAAACAAAAAGAAAAAAAATATGCCTAAGTAGATAGAAGTTTTGTTAATTAAAAAATAAAATTTTAATTATTTACCCGCAGGTAATATCCGACTCGCAAGGGTAGGGTACAGGTATTAAAAAAGGCTACCTGGAAAAAATTGGGTAAATTTTACCCGGACCGTTTTTACCCGTATCCGGCGGTTTTACCCGTTTGTCGGGTCTAATTACTAGGCTGCCTTATGAAACTCTTTTTTTTTCCTTTGGCCATGACTTTCTCTAGAAAAATCGGATTAAGATGCCATTTTTTGAGTTTGAAATCTAATGAAAAAGTTTTATCAAACTGTGAAAAGATTAGTTTGAAAACATTCTTGAGAAAATGTGAGTAAGTTCCAAAGTTTACTCATTTTTAAGAACCACACTTGTGTGAATGGTTATGAACTCACATGCAATACACAAGGTGTTTTAAGGTCATTTAAGGCCATAGTCATTAATTTAAGCATCAAAGTATCAAACTAGGACTAGTTATATAATGTTAAAGTTCAATCATAATTATACTATCGGAATAGTTTTTGAAGAGAACATATACACATAAAGGAAAGTGAAGTACCCAAGCCATCCTTGAAAATTAAAAACATGATATCTTTTTTTTTGGTCAAATGTCCTTTATTTCATTAAAGCTCAAAAACATTTACAATTTTCTCAATGAAAATGTTTATCTAGATCTATACATACTCAGCAGAAACACAATGAATTAAATCTAGCATGTATGCTTATTCCCTGAAGATTCCATTAGGTACCACCCATGCCCTGCGCAGCTCCTTGTTTTCTATTGTTGGCATTATTCTGCTCCAGCTACTAACTCTATTTCATCCATTGACTGATCACAGTCATACAACTTTCAGGAGAAGCTTGTTTGCTTTCAAAGGTTTCCGTATTTCTCTCCATCCACATACCATACACAGTCACATCTATTGATAGTTTGCATAATCTGATTCTGAAGCTCTTACCTCTTAGATTATTAATGAGGTAGTTCAAGAGATGATCCCATGAGACAAGAGGTAAACTCCAATTTAGCTTAGCAACCACTAAGTTCCACAGCTTTTGTGCATACTCACGTTGGACAAACAAATGGTCAATTGTTTCTTGCTGCCTTTGGCATAGAATACAACAATCATCTTGGATGAGATTCCATTATTTGAGTTTTGCTTTTGTTCTGATGCCTCCTTTACATAGCATCCACAACATGATAGAGCACTTGGGAATGTGACCTTTAAACCATACAATTTTCCACCAACTGACTATAGATGCCTTAGTTCTGAACCATTCTCAAGCAGAGTGGATAGTGAATTTTCCATGTGCCTGCATATTCCATATGTGTTTATCTTTGTACTGACCTATAGAAATAGGCCGAGTGTTGATTAGTTGAGTCATTTTCTTTAAAGCATGAGATCTAGTTCTGTGGAGTTTCCGATTATTCCTCCCAAGAATCACTGCAACTTTGGAGTCCCTTCTTAGGCCAGCATCATATATGCATCTCTGTCCAAATTGCTCTATCAAAGGCCCACCTGGTAACCAGCAATCTAGCCATAGCCAAGTAGATTGACCATCTCCAATTTGGTAGATACATAACTTCTGCATTTGACTTTTAATTTTCAGAAGTTTACACCATGTCCAAGACAAATCAATTGGTGGCTTGAAAGTCCAAATGTGTTGATCTTTAATAATATAAGTATGAGACCATTTGACCCATAGAGAGTTCTTTTTATGAGCTAAGTCCCAAAGATATTTGCATATTGCAGCCTTATTCCATTCCCCAAGCCTCTTTACTCCTAGTCCCCTTCATTTAAAAACATGATATCTCAAGAATCAAATAGATAAATAAGTAAGTTATTTAAATCCACGATATAAATATTAGTAGATGTTTATTTGTAACTAGGTTAAGAAGAATATATTTATGTGTTGGCTCAAATATACTAATAATTGTAGTCTCATGCAAACAACGATAATGTATACTACAATATTAATAAAATTAAACACTAAATTCTTTCTCATATCATGTGCTATTTTTATTGCATGCATTAACGTATAACAAACGCAGCTAGGTACTGACGACGAAATGAGGCACTCTTTTTCTACTTAATTTCTATAAGAGCAACAATGATGTTTCCTTTTGAAGAGGGTCGAAAATTGTCATGACCAAGAAAAATATACCTTATTATAGTTTTTAAATGAAAGTGTAACTTTGTCTATAGTATTTTGACTACCTTTTAGACAAATGAGATGTATCCACTCTTTTGCTATGGTCATTATCATCCGTGGATTCATCGTTAGTTAAGCTTTGCTTATTCACTTTCATGTACCAAAAAAAGAAGACAAAGACAAGTATATACTTTTGAGTTCTTTACTTCACAGTATTAAAATAAGTTATTGTATGATTTTTGAGACGAAACTACAAGTTTTTGTATAATAGCATGTGTTCATCTTTATTTGTTCTCATTTCGGTTGTAGTTTCTTGATTTATGGCCATTAGGAACTAACACCGATAATTATAAAATATATCAACTAATAATTTTTGAACAGAATATATCACGTGATCTATAAATAAAGACATAATAACCTTGTCAGAGATTAGCACCATCATAATTTTATTCTTTTACTTATTCTATAAAAAATGCTATTATATAGCATTATTACACGCTGGATATATTCCGTTAAGAATAAAAAAGGGAGAAAGGGATTTTAAAACATTGTTATACACATACAATGCAAAATTTATCATAAAGGACTCCACTTTCCTTACATATGCAAAACTTATTAGTGTTGTTCAGATAAAACTAGAAGTTTATATCTAAGGCATTAGCATATTTTCATTTAAAGATACCTAGTGATGCCACCTTATATTTATCACTTTAAAATTATATAACATTTTTACTATCAGAAGCAAGGGTATTTTCAATCTCTAGTTTGCTATTTTTATTCCCACACATGTGAACATGTCATAAAAAATTTTCAGCGACAAAAGATTGGTGAAAATTTTACCGTCCCATTACTAATGCACCTTTAGAAATAGTATATTCTTGCAAGTCCAAGTTTTCGGGAAAATTTGTTAAAGAAAAAAAAAAGAGAAATATTTGTTGCTAAAATATGGTGGAATTATTCAAATATATGATTTTTGAGACAAATCTACAACTTTTTTTTATATAATAAGATGCTCTAGTTGTTATTTGTTATGACTTGTAGTTTCTTGAATTCGTGGCCATAAGCATGACCAATACTGTTAATTATAAGAAATATGATTAATTAGTTTTAAGTGGAATATATCACATGATCAGTACATAAATTTAAAAAAACCTTGACATTATAACCACTACAAGGAATAAGGCTTTAGCGACGGGAAAATCCGTCGCTAAAAGCCTAGATTCTGTGGTTAAAAGTTTTAGCGACGGAAGTACCGTCACTAAAAGTCCTTCATATAAAAGGCCGTTACTAAAAGTTGTGCGACGGAATTATAAAATCCGTCGTCTAATATAGAACGTTTGGTGACGAATTTATTTCTAGCGACGGGATAAAATTTTTAGCAACGGAAATAATCCGTTACTAAAAGTCATTTTTAATTTTTTTAATGCCCAAACCTGTAATAAAAAAATTCAAACCAATTGGGTCCCATCCTCCGTCAACAATCTCAATATCTCAAACGCACGATTAACAATCTAAAATCATCAATTAATAATATAAAATCATCGATCAATAATCACAATTATTAAATGCACAATTAACAACCTAAAATTATCAAACAAATAGTCAATTTTCAAATAACACAAAATTGTTCAATATGTACATATCCGATGCGATTAATTTAAAATATTGTCTAATTACGGCTCACAGTTCAACATTGGAGGAAAGGTTTTTCACAAGTGCTTTGATCAAATATCAGCACTTGAAAACGCATTTGCCCCATGTGTTCAAAGATTGCAAAGTCTCCTAGATGGAGGTCATGCTGCTGCACGAATTCGTTCCAACCCTCTTCGAAGCAAAGTTCCTCTTGGCCAAGCTTCTTCTTCAATTTAACAGGCCATGACCCCTTGCCGCTGGTTAAAGTTGCTTCAAATCTCAATGTGGTAAACAATCAGCAAAATGCTACCTGTATGGCCTAACATATTCATAATACAGTAAGACATGTAAGTTTTTAACCAAAGATAAAACTTTTAACACACACGAAAACACAGAGAAAGCAGGATGACATATAAGTTCTGTATGAAAACCAGGCATCATGACCTTGAAGAAGTGCCTGTCGACTGAAACGTCCCTGTTCATCGAAGCAGAAGCCATTTAACCTACTTTAACATGAAAAACCAATCGAGCATTATTCAATTGATGAGCATCAATTTCATAGCTGAATTAAATCTATTAAATGTCACATTGTATAAGACCTTTAAGCTTTTAGTAACTAAATTATGTTAAAGTGATGCACATAAAACAAACACAGAGAACATAACAAGCACATAGATCTTTCGAAGTAAGTAGCTTTTCTATAAAAGTACTATCAAGTGTCACTGTTTTCTACATTTTTTGCCATCAACCGAGTGAAAATAACTTTTAGCGGCAGTTTTAAATTAAACAACACTACATAATAGTAAGAGAACCAAAATCAGAAGTTTGTTTGCCACTGATCGATAAATGGAGATAATATTAGAACATGCTTGTTACAAGTATCTTTGTGCAGTGAGAAGGCAATTAAACCTCATGAACTAAGCCTGCTCATGAGTCATGACCTCTATAGTGCTCTTACCGTAAGATCAGATTAGAAGCATGTATATCTTGAGTCAACAATATCATTCGAGGCAATAGGCATAATGTGTACTGATGAACACCGTCAATCGAACGCAGTGTTCGTGTCCGTTCGACCTAACATGTATCTCAATCCAATTGGGTCCCATCCTCCGTCAACAATCTCAATTCTCAAATGTTCAATGCAAAAAAAAAAAAATAGAAATTCACACATTCGATTCAATTCTCCATTGCCTTTCTCAAGTTTGTTTTCCAAAGGACAAATCCCATACATTAAACTCTTGTGCTCTCGGTCACTCTTCCTTTAGTGAGCATTACTCTGAATAAAACAAGTGGCACTCCTTGAAAATAATCGTTAGGTCATAGATAGAAAGTAAACACCATTTCCAACTCTTAAGATGCTACTCATTTTTTCATTTTTTGCTAAAATACATGTTGTGTGTTATGTGACTATTGTTAAAATATATATGTCCTGCCTATTGAAGTATAGGCTAATCCTTCTAAAGCTACTCATTCACTTCTCTTCTTCTTATATTTCCCGTGCTCTCTCTATTTCTCAAATGGCTACCTTATTTGTTGGGTTCTCTGCGGCTATTTCTATGCCAATTGCCTCTTCTCCTTCTCTAACTGGTGTTACATATCTTCATCAAGTTCTGCAAGAATCTCTTCCATTTTTGCTACATCACTCACTGCTTTTATTCCAACACCCCACTTCACAACTTCTTTTGGTTCCTTTTCTTCCAACAGAAAACCCCGCAACCATGTCAATTCCCGACATGCCAATCTCAGGGACAAATATTAATTCTACCAATTACTTATTGTGGTAAACATTTTCTTTCTATCTTAGTAAGCAATGATCTCATGGGTTTTATCAATGGCTCTTTCTCATGCCCCCAAAATATGTCAGAGATTTAACACTCTTAAATTTTTTCCCGTTAATTATTTTTATACAAAAAGAAAAAAGATTGTAAAAATTGTTACACACACGTGATATACTCTGTTAAAAGTACAAAAAAGAAAAGGAATTGTAAAACATTGTTACAAACATACAATACAAAGTTCAGCACGAAAGACAGTGTATAAAAATTAGTATTATTGAGATGAAACTTTTATTTTTTCGGTAGTAAGAAAATGAGGTAACAGCACAAATGGTCCCAGAACTTTGGGCCATTATGGGGTGTAGTCCTTGTAGTTCCAAATTCGTACAAACAACTCTTGTAGTTTCTAATTTTAGCCCGTTCAGTCCTTTTTCTCACTTCCGTCTATATTCAGCCGTTAGTGTGCCAATAGCGGGGGCATTTTTGTCTTTTTCCTTACATTTCAGACTCTTGACAAAAATGCCCTTCCTTACAAAGCTTAAGATTTTTTTATTAAGGGTAACACCGTCATTTATATTAATCTAACCTAAACCCTAAATCATTCTTCTTTCTCATCACAGCCGCCGCCACCCTTCCACCATCGCCGTTGTATCTATCCTTCCACCGCGCCGCCGTCGCCATCGCCCTTCCGCCATTATCGACCACTAATTGAATAGAGTCCCTCTATTTCTAAATGTCATTACACAACACACACACACGCTCACACAACTCTCTCTCGCTCACACCCCAACAGACACACAAACACACACCACACACCACACATAACCCCGGTAACTACTGCCCCTCACTGTCACGACTACCCAGCATGGCTGAGGGCCACCAACACCACCAATCAACCACCCATGATGCATCCTCCATGGATCTGCCCACCCATTACTGCCATTGCTCAAGTCCTACCACCAGGCATAATGTCGTCGCCGCGTCTCTTAGATCGTGATGCATACTGCCCCACTATAGCCCATATCGCAGGCCACCGCGATCCCCAAGCGCCACTACACATCCATCAATCTCCAATCACCCAAACGCTTAGGTCTCGCCACCTATTCTTGTCAACCACCAAATGTGAATGAGCTTCACCACCTATCACCCCTTCTCATAAGCCATGAACACCGATTGAGAGTAACCCTTCACAGATCTATCCCATTTTGCATCAACAATAATTTTGATGGTGGTGGTTGGCATCACCATTGATTTTGATGGTGGTTGACTACAGGAGTAGCTTGGACAATGGTGGAGGTTGAAATGCAAGGAGAAAAGACGAAAATGCCCCATCGTGGAGCACACTAACAGCTAAAAATAGACGGACGTGGGAAAAGGACTGAACGGGCTAAAATTGAATAGTTTAAGGACTACTTGTACGAATTTGGAACTACAAGGACTACACCCCAAAATGGCCCAAAGTTCAGGGACCATTTGTGCTGTTACCTCTAAGAAAATTGCATTGATATTGAAAATGGTATAGAGTTTTATAAGAGCATGGCCTTAGGGCCTTAAAATATAATAATATCAACTAATACAACAAAAACTAGTAAGCACGATGAGTATCTACACCGTCCCATCATATAACAGGCTTTATCTGCGTAGGTTGTCAAGCATCCAGTCTTGGTAGACAGTTGATCTAGCTCACATGCAAAATGAGCTAGAGTTCTTGCTTCCTTCACAAGTTGAGGAGCCGCGCTATCAATATTATAATGATGGAAGTCATTAGCTATAGGACAAAAGTCATAGATAATGGGTGCCAATGTATCTACGATATGCTCAGATCCCAACATCTAGTTCAGGAGAAAAGAAGACGTGGGTAGTACTTTAATGTGACAGAATTTCTGTTTCAAAGCCCATGTAGATGCAACTAGTATGCAGTGTGAGAGGGCTATGTAATTATTTCGACGAAGAAGTGGATAAAGTAGCAGATCCACAACGAATGCTATTATTATAGCACGATAGACCATTCCCAACCCTAAGCCCTGATGAATCAAAACATGCATGGATGATCATGGTGATTTGAGGAGGGTGACTTCAAAGGCAAACCTGATAGAGCAATATGAATAGTAGTTGGACCTAAGTGTAAAGGTTAGTATTATTGGTCATTTGTGTGTGAGCAGTTCGATTGTGGTAGATTTCTGGGCGATTTAGGCAGTTTATGAGTTTATTTATAAATGGGGGTAGTGATGTTGTGAATGTGATATAATACAGCCTCTGGGGTGAAATGTATTTGTCTGAAAACTAGGTTGTTTCTATGGGTCCAAACAATCCAGATGGTAATTGGCATGGGAGTAATCCATGCAATGAGCCATTCCCTGAACGAGACACCCTATTCGAATCACAAGCAGTATTGCAAACCACATGGAACCATGGGGCAGGATAGGAATGCGTGGCAGGTGTCTTCAGGATTAAGGTTGCATAGAGGACATAAGTTTAATGTTGAGCCTATGGATATTTGTATATAGGGGTAGTCGATCCTATATAATTTGCCAGATCTGGAAATTAAGTTTGAGCGGCAGTGGTAGTTTGCATATTCTTCTACAAACGTCATTTTGGTATAAAGCTGGCCAAGAAGGAAGTTTGTTGAGTAAAATCAGAGCTACAGAATTTTGGATGTATAACATGTTGTAGGCCGATGCGACAGTAAAGTTACCGTCCTTGGTGAGGCTCCAGACTTGTTGGTCATCAAAATCATGCTTCATAATATGGGTTGCTTTTAATTTTTTTCCCCAAATCATGAGGAAACATGACGTCAATCTAAATGTGGTCCTAACTGCTATCCCGGATAAGGTCACTGACATATTAACAGTGATTGTCAGCCTGTGTAGCTGGTGGTTGTAGGAGCCGGGTGCACTAAGGAATCCAGTAGTCGTTCCATATATTTATCATCCAATTGTTGCCAACTTGCCCCTGGAGCCCCTCCATAAGAACCTCCTTGCCTAGCAAAATGCCTCTCCACGCTCGTGAGAAATTTTCAGTAGAAGGAGAGTTGAGAAAATCATTGCAGGTACGATACTTGCCTCGAAAAACCTAGGCGAGGAGGGTATCCGGGCCAACCTAGATTCTCCATGCCATTTTGGTCAGTAATGCCTTGTTGAACAACCTTATATCTTTGAAATTCAATCCCCCTATCTCGATTGGGCCACACAAGGCATCCAGTTTATCCAATGTACTCTGTGAGCATTTTCCTTGCCCAACCACCATAAATTTCCTAACAAAGAGTCAATTTTATGATAGATATGGACAAGGAAAATGCATACCTGTATATGGTAGATGGTAGACTACCTGTATATGCTTTTCCCACCTCTCCTTGAATTCCTCAATCATTAACGACTTGTTAACGTACTTGTCAAATTCTTGTTTAAAGTCTGGATACTTTGCGTACATGTGATGCAGACGTTTACGGTATTTGTTGCTTATGTGCCAAGTGCACAAGTTGTGCCGGGTGTCTGGGAAGACGGTAGCAATAGCCTTCTTCATTGCCAAATCTTGATCGGTGATGATCACTTTGGGTGCTTTGAAGTTCATTGCTTCCAGCCACGTCCTAAACAACCATACAAAAGAACCCTCGCTCTCGTCCCTTAACAAGGCGAACCCGAACAGGATGGAGTGATAATGATGATTGACGCCGTGAAAGGAGCGAACGGCATCGAGTACTTGTTGGTACGGTATGTGGTGTCGAAAGTCACGACATCCCCAAAATGCTTATAAGCTAGCCTCGAACGACCGTCGACCCAAAAAATTGTACTAACTCGATGCTCGTCGTCAAGTTTATAATCGAAGGTAAACTGCGGGTCCTCCATCTGCATCCGTTTCAATAGGCTCATTGTCGATTGCGCATCATTGAGGTCATACGCGGCTCGTCTATGGGTTCGGACCGCGTTACGAACGTCTGTCGTGTTAAAGTTTAAATTTTGAATTCCCCCAGCCTGTTCAGCAAGAACATTAACAATCTCAGTAGGTCCAATTCCCGCATTGCTCATTGTGTGAATTAGGCTCCTCGCGACCTTACCCATCTTCTTGTGTTGATGCATCTGACTCACCTTAGAAGGAGTTACTAACGGGTGATTGTGTGCCAGTTCCAGGCTGGTAATAAGCCAATGATCTTGCTTGGGTTTGTAGCTTACGAACATCTTGACCTGGCAATTTGTGCGCTCAAAGCAGTCCCGTCTTCTACGCGAATATCCTATTTCGTCATCACTGTCATCATTGCCTACGCGTGTCTCATTTTGCTGTGGGTTTCTGCCCCTATGACACTCGTATAAGCGAGAGCATATCTTTTTTGTTACGTTGCTTGTTCTTGTAGTCTTTATTCTAATGCCAAAACCAACCCTCAATGAATACGCTCGAAAACATTCTTCAGCTTCTTCCAATGTTTGAAACGTTCGTCCTAGATACGGATCACTAGCATCTACGGGGACGTTGGAGCTCGACACGAAATCAGACATTGTGAAACAAGACCTGTGTAGAAATAGACTACGCTTAACAATCAAATGACATTTCTAACTGAAAATATTACCTTGACGAATAGACCAATTTAGGATGACAAACATACCATATACATAATCTCAAAAGTGTCTCCAAATTAATAATTATTAATTTATTGAACATAACAAATTAAAATTACTAAGATAAATAGACAAATTCATCATGCCAAAATACAACAAACATATCTCAAAAAATTCGAATTTAAATAGGATAAATTTTTTGAAGTTAGCGAACCTAAAAAAAATTGAATTGAACTATGATGATTTATTTTAAGTTAACAAATTATACCTTTTTGATGAACATCATGTCTAGAACATCACAAAAATCTAAAGTAGAACATAAAAAAATCTATACTTTTTTGTCCAAACAAATAAATTATACTTTATCAGTCAATCCATAAAGAAAACTTCACCATTCACAAACTTACCTTGCTTGAGTGAAGCTTGAAGCAAGTGTTACTCGAAGCTTGAAGGGAGCTGAAAATGGAAGCGAGTCTGAAGGAGAAGAAAATTGTGCTGAAGGAGAAGAAAATTGTGCTGAAGGAGCTGAGTAGCTTTAGGCAATACTGTTCGCGATACTGTACATCGGACGTGTGCAAAATTAATGGTACAGACAAGTCTAGAATTGTGTCAGTCAAAAAGTTGTCGGAAGTTGTCCGCTACACAATGTAGCGGACGACTTTTTAAATGACAGTGTCAAGCCAAAAAAGTTGTCCGCCATACAGTGTAGCGGACGAGGGAGGAGGGGCAATATGGTAAAAGGTTCGTCCGTTACACTTTGTAGCGGACGACTGACAGCTTTTGAAAAAGATCTGGGCTGTCCATCCCTTCGGGATGGACTGCCAGATGGAGCTAGCAAGCGCTAGCAAAATCTCATATTTTGCTAGCGCTCTCAACGTATATATATATATATATATATATATATATATATATATATATATATATATATATATATATATATATATATATATATATATATATATATATATATATATATATATATATATATATATATATAGGGAGCTGATCCATTGCTCGCACTAGCAAATGGAGTTAAGTTGTAAGTGCGATCTGACCGTCCATCCTGAAAGATGGACGGCCCATGTCACGCCTTTTTCGAAAACTGTCAGTCGTCCGCGACACTATGTCGCGGACGGACTTTTTTACCTTTTTGCCCCTCCACCCGTCCGCTACACTGTATCGCAGACGGTCCAAATCTTTTTTTTACGTTTTTTTTAAGTTCATCTGCTACATAATGTAGCGAAATTTTTTTGACAAAAATACCCTAATGTTCCATCCGCTACATTATGTAGTGGACGAGTAGGCAGACACTATTTTTCTCCCTTTGTTCATTTCTCCCTCACACACGCACACATGCACTCTCACGCAAGGCAACAACCTGATGCTACTCCCCTCTCCTTCTTTTTTCACACACAGGTGCACTAATCCCCTCGCCCTCACCTCCTCACGGCAGCCATGGCTGCTTACCCACGAACCCATCACTATATCTCATTAGAGCCCGTTTAACCCTCTCTTTCTTACTTTGTTTCTGCAAACTTTTATCATTTAGGTAGCCATACAAACAAAAAACTTTATCTGAAGAAAAAATGTTTCCAAAAGGCCAAATTCACAAAGACAAAGCAGAACATGAGAGAAAGGACAGAACAAATGTTTCCCAGAACTTTTATCCCATCTGTGCACTACCGAGACAAAGCAGAACGTGAGAGAAAGGACAGAACAAATGTTTCCCAGAACTTTTATCCCATCTGTGCACTACCGTGACAAAGCAGAACACGACAAACATAAAAATTATAATTCATGACTCACCACAACAGAACAAATTCCGGGGAAGAGGCCCGCGCAGGTAACAGCTCTAATGAGAAAGGACAGTGAGAAAAACGAGAGAGAGAGATGTCAGAAGGACAATGAGAGAAAGGACAGAGAAAGAGAAAGAAAAAACAATAGTGTCTGTCAACTCGTCTGCTACATAATGTAGCGGATGGAACATGAGGATATTTTTGTCAAAAAAACGTCTGCTACATTATGTAGCGGACGAACTTAAAAAAACGTAAAAAAAAGATTTGGACCGTCCGCGATACAGTGTAGTGGACGGGTGGAGGGGCAAAAAGGTAAAAAAGTCCGTCGGCGACATAGTGTCACGGACGACTGACAGTTTTCGAAAAAGGCGCGACATGGGCCGTCCATCTTTCAGGATGGACGGTCAGATCGTGCTTGCAACTTAACTCCATTTGCTAGCGCGAGCAATAGATCAGCTCCCATATATATATATATATATATATATATATATATATATATATATATATATGTGTGTGTGTGTGTGTGTGAAGCAGTACGCTGACGGTGACAGAAGCTCTCCTTTTGCCGGTGTCTGTAAGAGCAACAATGATGTCTCCTTATGGAGAAGGTCAGAAATTACTTGGACCAAAAAAAATGTACATTATATAGTTTTATACATGGAGCTGTAATTTTCTGTAATATCCGGTACTTTGAGATCTGTTTAAAATAACCATCTGTATTTCAAAAATAAACGGGTGATAATTTTAAGTAATACTTAGGTAAGAGTAGAGAAGAAGCTTAAAAGAATTTTAAAACAAAATATAATTTAAAATTTTTTTGGGATCTTTTGTTTTGAAAAACTTGAGGACTATTTTGCAAATATGAAAACTTGTTACTTAGGTGTCAAAATTGGGATAATTACAGCAATGTCCATAAGGTTAGGATAAAATTACAGGTGTATCAATTAGTTTGGATAAATTACACTTGTATCCGTTTACTAAACAAAATCTTAAAAAAGCCTAACGGTTTAAATAAAATGACTTTCTTACTCTTAAGTTGGAAAGTTAATTTTTTTCAAATGCCATTACCTTTTTTTAAAAAGAAATCCCTAATTTTTAAATGTGAACTTTACTCTCTCTCTCTCTTCCTATCTTCCCCCACCCTTCCCCACCCACTTCGCTACCACCCTGCCCGCCACCCCGCCCGTTGTTGCTCCCCCCCACTGGCCACCAGGACTTCCCTTCGCCCATTCCTTCTACAGCCACCTCCATCAGACCACGCCGCCATCAGCCCCCTTCCTCGCCCAATCCCATCACAACTCGCTCCATTGCCTAACCCCGTAGCAGCGTCGCAGCCCGTCCCTCGCTCGCACCATATGTGATACCATTTCCAAAGCACCGACATTGTCCCCACTTCCACACCCACAACCGCTAACCTCTGTCGCAATCACCATCAACCGCCTCTACAATCGCAGGAGTAATTCTCCGCCACCCCTTACCTCCGCGTCACAATACTCCTCACAACTGTATAGACTGAGCAAGTGTGTACATTTGCAATTAATTGATTTGAATTTTACTTGGTAACAGCGGTGGTGGGTTGTGGGTTTGGTTGTTCGTTGAGGTGGTGCCGCGGTGTTGGGATAATGTGAAGGTGGTGCATGGCGGGGTAGGGGGAGTGAGGGGGCGGCTGCGGCGGGGTGTGTGTGAGATTGTGTTTGAAACCATAATATGAGAATTAGTATTTGTAAACCCTAATTTTCAAATTAGGGTTTGAAATCTTAATTTAAAATTTTACAGTACAAGGAAAGTATTCTTATTTTAAAAATACGTAATGATGACATCATAAAAAACGTACACTTTTCGGCCAGATCTTAACGGATGGACATGAGTGTTACATTTTGAATGTAATAATACACTGATCTCAGGGACACTGCTATAATTATTCCGTCAAAATTTAGAGACAGTTCTTGTAGTTGATGCCACCCCTTGATATTTTGTTAATGACTAACCAAGTTTTGATATAACATAAATGAGGTATAAACTTTGGGGGGAAAAATTAAAGAAAACTAAAACAAAACAAAGAAACAAAACAGAAGAAGAAATGGGAACTGAAGAAGAAGAAAACAGATCTTCGAGGAAGAGGAACCTTGAGCTGGAATCAGGGGAAAAGAGGGGAAGATTGAAGTACCTCAGTGGGCAATCACCTTACCCTTTTGTGTGTGTGATTTAGTGTGTACTTTGCGCGGGGGGGGGGGGGGGGGGGTTGATTTAGTGTGTTTGATTCGGGTAGGAACTAGAAAGTACTTAAATATGGTGACATCATCGACTTTTGGTAAGGACAACGAACACCCAAGTGTAGTGCAACAAAATATCAAACCACAACATGCACAATGCAGTGTGTAATTTTAAAACAGGATAATTACAGCAATGTTTCTGAGATTAGGGTAAAATTATAGGCGTGTCCATTAATTTAGACAAATTACACTTATATTTGTTGATCAAATGGAATACGAAAATACATAACGGATTTGAAGAAAAGACTTGATTGCCCTTAAATAAATTTGAAATTCCTTGATTTGCCCATTGTCGTCCTCTTCCACCTTACACACACCGCAATCGCGATCGCCGCTGTCACGACAGCCCTTTTTGATCTTCCTTATGGGCCAGCAACTTGACCTCTTGAACCACGTGGACACCCCACCCAAAACCCAGACTGGGCTAGTTCGTCGCCTAGATCCCTCACGCTGACCCCACTTAGCCCCATCGCCCTTATCAACGCCATGAAGAGACAACTTTCGTCCGCCTCCACGTCGTCGAGATAGTGGTTAGCTAGGAAACCACCTCAAGCTCACGGCACCCCTCTCGTCGAGATTCACAGCAGCTATAACCACCATGGCACCCCTCGCGATCACCACGGCACCCTATGGCGCCCTCGTAATCACCTCGATCACCGCAGTAGCCCCCCTTTCATCGCAAGTCACAGCACCATGATCAATTTTACCCTATTATCACACAACCACCAATTGCACCTTATTGCCTCCATTCACACCCATGGCTGCCAATACTAGATCGAGAATGATTAAGAAACCGAGAATCATCAAGAAGAACCAATGAATTCAAGCATCACGATGTCAAATTTTCCATCACGGTGGTCATATCGCAAGGGTGCCACGATCCAGTTACGACGGCAACGGGATAGCGCAGAAGAACGGGGCAGCAACGACATAGGTTAAGGGGAAGGGGGTGCAGTGTGGGTTAAGGGGACGGGTCAGCGGCGGCGTGAATGAATGTTAGGGGTGAATGAAAATTAGGGTTTTTGGGAAGAATGAAAATTAGGGTTTCTTTTTTGTTTATTTTGAAAGATTTTGTAATTAAAAGATTTGGAGAGAAAAGTTAGAGTTTCTAAAGAAATTGGAGGGAGAAACCTATTTGTTTAGAAATTAAGTTTTTAACTCTGATTATAAATTAACATTTTAGATTTTGTACTTCATTTATTTAAAAAGTATATACCATTTAAATATTGTATAAGGGTAATATTGTCATTTTAAAAATACATATTGACGACATCAGTAATAAGTCACATTTTTTAACGGATCAATGACAGCTGGACACGACTGATGTATTTTTAACATTATTGGTCACGGTCTATTACATTTTTAAAACATTATGTCCTTGACTATAATTTCACTTTAACCTCAGAGACACTGCTGTAATTATCCATTTTAAAATTTAAAAATGTGGAGAAGCGTAACAAATCAAAACTTTCAGTAGTACCAACCTTTCTGAAGGGCTTGATCAAAGAGTTGTTTCTGACTAGCAAGAGAACAGCAAATCAAGTGACGACCTTCATTGCCATCTTCCAGAATATAGAGAAAATTCACAAAGTTCCTTATCATCAATCGCAGCATCCAACACCTTTGCAATAGATTGACATCAAATCTCACATGGACGGACTGAATATTTTCGTAAGAATGCAAAAACATAACTGAGAGTTTATTGCGAAATACCGTGAGCCCGGATTAATTGTTCCCTTACATTTGCATCAAAAAGCCAGCTTCCCAAAGTCCCAAACCTTCTTTCAACCTTCACCAGTCCCTGTAACTATCAGAAGCCTCCTGATGGCCTAAATCTCATATCCTCCCCTGTTTCGGATAAATCTGACTAGCTGCTAATGTTTTTACAACGTGCTAATCTGCGGAAATCGCATGTTACCCCACAAAAAATTGCTGAAGAGAAGCACATTAACTCAAATGTACTTCCCTTCGCCAAACCTAGATCAGTTCCAAGGGTAAGCAAGGTTGCTTTTGACTGCAAGAACCACTATTTCAAGATTGCAGCTTGACAAGACTTGATAAGCACAATACTGGGACTTCAGTTCACAGTAATTATTTTCAAAAGAGAGAAGTGCAAATCTTCGTTTCCTGCCTCTGTTTAAAGTTCTAATCCCGCCCGATTCCAGGGAAGGAGACTACAAGATATAAAAACAAGTTGATTTGAACAAGTAATTCACAATCAACGACTATCTGAACAAGGCTCCAGAATCAAGCAGATGGTGATAGAGACGAGTGGGTGAAACAAAAACGCAGGAGATTGATCTCAAAAATTACCTCAATTCGGAACTCTACAAAGTTCATAACTTGATCATAGTAGGATTCAGACTTATTTTACAAGGCCCCGAGGTTTCTTATCCAAGTCCTATCTTTTTGACATGAATGGATGCTAATCAATGTGCATTAGGAGAAAATACGAAACAAAACTCGAAACTAACACCATCAAACTGTCATCTGATTAAAACCCAAATGCAAGACTTACTCACAAACTTAAACAGTAACATCCACTAAATCAACCAAATAGCGATCCCTTTCATCTTTCAACACACTACAGATCCAAAATAAGAAACCTGAGCTCATGCCCACAACAAATTAGCAATAATTATACGACACAACATGTTTAAACGACACACTCCCTGAAACACAAACACACGCAGAGCACAGAGTCCCACAACCAACCCAACCCACCTATAGACACCCACACACACTTGCATAGACACATAAAATGAGAGAAAGAAGACTTCAACTGTACAACAAAATAAAAATTTTCCATATCTCATTATCTTAATCGAATAGTTTTTTAAGCAAATTAACACAAACATGACAGTAGTAGAACCCCTCCCCCCAACCTCCAAAATGGTAACCCTAAAGTTCAGAAATGTGAACCGTAGAGTTCAGAACTAGAAATTAATTGCTTTAATCGAGCTTTTATAAGGAAAAGGAACTATAAGGAACATGAACAAGTTGATCAGAACAATTAGTTCACATCCATTAGGCAGAAGATGGAGATACGGAACAATGCCCAAATGCGAACTAATAAGTAATCCTCAACATCACTAGATATTAACCGTGACATCAAAACCCTATCAATCCAGAAACTACCTCAAAGCTAATCCAGCTCCTTCTGAACCCTAATCCCCATTGACGCCGCCGTCCCGACAACTGACCTAGAAATCGCCTCCAGGGACATGTACTGACAATACGGGTCCGACTGTTTCACCTTCGCGATCTCATACACGTGCTTCATCGTAATGGTCGAGGCCACCACGTGCCCGGGCCGTCCGCTCCCCGATTCGATTCCGGCGGCCTTTTTGAGGTACCAGGTGACGGACGGCGACCGGACGGTGAATTCGTACGTGGAGTCCTTGAAGGCGGTGACGAGAACGCCCATGGGGGTGTCGGGCTTGTACTTCTGGGTGCGGGCGTTGAAGTCCTTGACGAAGGCCATCTGGTTGAGCTTGTACTGGCCAAGCATTTGGCCTATGGTCTGGCCCATCTTGGCCTGGCCGGCGGGTAGAGTCAGACGGATCGTGGCGGCGACCGGGCGGCGTGTCAGGATTTCCTTCAGGGTAGACATTTTGGGAAATGAAAGGGGGCTTCGTGGGAAATGCGCTGTCTTGTGTGATTCTTGAAGTTCGGCTGAGCTTGACTGAGTTGGATGACATACATTTTGTTTTTATTTTTTGGTTTAATCAACAAAATTATTATCAATATCTATTTATTTATACTATATATAATATAGGGCTAATTACACCTATGTCCCTGAGGTTAGGGGGTAATTACAGTCAAGGATACTAAGTTTCAAAATGTAACATACCGTAACCAAAACCTTTTCAAATGTATCACCCGTATCCATCCGTTAGGGTTCCGTTAAAAAATTGCACTTTTTGACTGATGTCATTCATGTGTATTTTCTAAATGCCAATACTACCCTTATATTGTATATACATAATAAAATTTATTATTTTTTAATTAGGGTAAATACCTAATTTCCAAAAAGTTTCTCTCCCCCAATTTCTTTAGAAACCCTAAATCTAAATCTGAAATTGCCGCCGACAGCCCCCTCCCTCGCTTCCTCCGCCGGCAACCTCCCTCGCCCCCACCACACCGGCAGCCTCTTCCCACACCACCCCACCACGCCAGTAAGCCCATCCCCCACCCACACCGCCGGCAATCCCTTCGCAAACCCACGCTGCCGGCAATCCATTCACAAATCCACCCTGCTGGCAGCTCTATCTAAAACCCTATTTCACCTCAATGGCAGCCCCTCCATCATCCCGAACCTGGCCGGTAGCCCTTCCCCTTTTCCCACCCAGGCGACAGCCCTTCCGTCATCCCTTTTCGCTGGGCATTGGAAGGCTGTTGCCTTAAAACCCTAATTGTGCTCCCTCTTGCTCTCATCCTTGCCAGATCTGTTCTCGGCTGTTCGATTGGGCGAGGTGGGCGACACCAACGGCGACAAGAACGGCATCACGATTTCCAGTCCCTCGACGGGCTGATCTTTATGGACGCTGGCGCCCGTCGCTACAGGAGTCTGGGTTGCTGCAGGCCACCGGAGATATTTCCTTGAGCATTGGCCATTGTAATTGGGGTGGGGGTGGGGGTGGGGGTGGGGGGAAGAGGAAACAGTAAAGTCAAATTTTCTTTTTCTTTTTTTTTTAAAAAAATGAAGTAATGGCATTTGGAAATAAATAACCTTTTAATTTAAGGGTAACAATGTCATTTTCTTAAAACCGTTAGGTTTCTTAAGATTCCGTTTGGTCAACGGATACAAGTGTTATTTTTACAAACTAATGGACACGCCTGTAATATTACCCTAACCTCAGGGACACTGCTGTAATTAGCCCTATAATATATAATGAGAAAACATGATTTGGTGTAATAGTCACTCTTTGATGTTACATAACTACTTATCTAGAACAGTGACAAGTGATATTTGTGAATTTTTTTCTTAAAAATTTCTTAAAATAAAAGCTTAAATAGTGAATAATTATTTTTAATTTTTATGATGTATAATTCATTTTATCCGAATGTGAGAATAATATTTATACATGATGAATATTTTATATAATTAATTTTATTTTTGCACACATCGCGTTTGCATTACGACTATATATAAAGGAAAAATATGGTTTGGTTTGGTGTAATACCTTTTTAGTGTTACATAATTACCTATCTAGAATGGTGACAAATGACATTTTATAATTTTTTCTTAAAAATTTCACAAAATAAAAGTTTAAATGGTGAATAACTACTGCTAATTTTTATAATGTACAATTCATTTTATTAAATGTACCTTATACATTATGGTACTTAATTTGTTAACAAAATTTTATACTATTAACTTCAATTTTATACACGCATCGCGTGTGCCATGACTCGTATTACTTTATAAAAGA
Source organism: Escallonia herrerae (assembly GCA_033070095.1). NCBI lineage: Eukaryota > Viridiplantae > Streptophyta > Magnoliopsida > Escalloniales > Escalloniaceae > Escallonia > Escallonia herrerae. The sequence continues at coordinate 34,622 of JAVXUP010003695.1, read as the reverse complement.
ATATATATATATATTTACTGTAATATCCTTTTCACGTTATACTGATAATGATTTTGTCGGTAACACGTACGCGTCACTTATGAAGACAAAAACTTAAAACATCATTACCCACACTTTGCAACTCTTTCACAAGCTTCAGTCCCACCCCTGCTGTACGTAACTGTCCTTCTCCTTCATCGGCCTATCTTCCACCCTTTCTCCTTACTTCCATCTCCATTACAGGAGGTGGCTGTTGGAGGCCGTGGTTGTGCAATTGACAGAGGAGGCGGTCGGGCGATTGGTGGCGGATGGACGTCTGGTGGCGGGACTGGGAGGTCGTGGGTGGCCGACGACACTGGGCTGTCATGACGGTGGTCGTGGGTGGACTCGAGCGACAGCGGTTGTTGATTTCACCGTTGAAGGAGTCTGTGTCATGGGTAGTCGATTGGTGGCCCTCGGCTTGATTATGGCGACGACCGTGGCGGAGCAGCCACTTTTAGCCATGCCTCGCAGGGAAGAAGAAATCCCGTGGATGCCTAGCGACGATTGGACTCAAATTGTCCGACAATTGCGAAATTGAATTACTGCGGCATTGATGGTTGTGTTCGTGAGGAATAGAACTCCTGTGTGTGTTGTTCGTGTATATGCGTGTATGCCTGCTCTGGAGAGAGGTGGGGGGGGGGGGGGGGGGGTGTGCATCTGCTGAAAACCTAAAAGCAAACTTTCACATCCGAAATAACTACTCATCTCCTCAATAATCCTTTCTGCTCCATCCCGACCCTGTCTCCTACCCATTACTCCAAGAGCCAACTTATAAGCAGTTATATATTTCTTCTATATTCCATTATTTCTCATCCACTCAACGAATCTTAGAGCTGCATCATCTGTACCCTTTTCAAGCCAAGCTCAAGTCACACCTAAAACCACTGAGACCATAGTATAATGCACTTCCCCTCTCCTTCACAAACAGACATGGGTTTTGATTCCTTTTCATGTTTATAACCATTACTTATGGAATTTGGTTCCAAATTTGCATCTTTATTTAATTTCTTTACATTAAAAAATCTCCTCCAAATATTTTCTTATAACTCTTCCCATCTGGGTTTATTTAATGTCTTTACACCCAAAAATCTCCCCTAAATATTTCTTCTACCCTTCCTGAATTCTCTATTTGGGTTTGTCAAATCCAAACTCCCTTAAACATTTTCAGGAATATGGGTATGATTTGATTCAGAAATTTCAGGGAATTGAGTATCCAAGCGTGCGTGTGTAGTGACGAGCATGTTGCTCCGCTCTCTGTCTCTCGATTGAGGATATAATAATATATTCTACCTCTTCTCCTTTGTTAAGTGGATCCGATTCATGTTATCAGTGACGAGGTTCCTCAATATGGTTCCATTGTGCACACCAGCTGTTTGCTTATATGCCTGAATGAACCAATTTGGAACAGGTTATTCATTTTATAATTTTTGATACTCTTTTTTACTGGGACAAGAAACACATGAAAACATGAAAACATTGTGCGTATAGTATTATTTACGCAATTTCTTTATAGAAAAAGGTGTTCATAGTTTTGTAGATTCTTTAGAATGCTTCTTAATAGGATTGGACGAGATGAGAAAAAGCATTTACCTATGAGTGCCAAACTGAAGTATCATTACCAATTACATTCACAAATCATTTTGACCCTATATAAAATGATATGTTGTTCTTTGACCATATAAGAATTAAAAAAATCATCTACATTTGCGTAAAATAAAAAGTTTGTTTAAATTTAAAGCTTATACATGAATGAATAGTAATGTCTTTGAGTGTATACCATATTTGCAGGGGTATGGCTGAAATATCACGAAAAAATATTAGTACAAAATTGTAAATTTAGATAGACTCAATGTTAAATATATTTTTCTAATTGTTATTAATTACTATATAAAAAGTAATCAGGAGTTATACAATGAGAGAATCGCACACACGTCGCATGTGCACTGCAACTTGTTATAGTAATAATAACAAAAGTTTACGGAAGAGCATAACTTATATCACAAGGGCTAAACACAAAATTGTCTCCTGTAACATACACATATTTACAGTTCACTTCCGTAACTATAATTTTTGCTAGAAGGTCCCTAGTAATTGACAAAATCGCTACAAACTAGTCCAAAATGCAACGCCTGTCTATTTCTGGGTGTTAAGTCTACATGTACTCTGCACATATTCTTCTCTTACGGGAAAATTGGTACAATCACTTCCGCCCTTATCGACCACCGTCATCCACCGCCTACAACTACCATTAGGAATGGCAATGGGGCGAGTCGGATGCGGGTTTTATAAGATCCGTACCCGCCCCGGTTGTCCAAGTACACAACTCCGATCCGCCCCGCCCCGCCATCGGGTCAGAGGATGGAAATACCATCCCCGATCCGACGGACTACAACGGAACCCACCCCCGCCCCGCAACTCTCAAACCCCTAGCCACCGTCCATATCTTCGCCTATTTCTCCTCCTCATTTCCAAAATGTTTAACACAAAACATCCATGATCAATGGCCACCAAAAACAACAAATCTCCAGATTCAGATCAATGACAACCAAAAACAACAACCCCCACCTATTATGTACAAACAATACGGTGACAAAAAGCTTAAAATTGAAAATTTTAAATACAAGTCCCATAGAATGAAAATTATACACATGAAAGAAGAAGAATCTGATTCAATTTGTACAAATAAAATGTCTGGAGTTAAAGCAACAGAGCGAGACGTGACGATCAACAACAGCGGAATCTAATACACCGTTGCTGCCACTGCAATCGCCGGCGTAGGAGCTTTGGCGGCAGGGGATTTTACTTTGAGAGAGTCGTTTCCTCAAGGATTAAAAAGGAGTCGAACCATGAGATGATTGGTCCGTGGAGGTGCTGACTGTGGCTGCGATGCTGAGTGGAGGTATATAGAGATGGTAACTTTGCGGCGGCGCAGAGAGATGTGTGGAGATGGTGGTGCAAAGAGGAGGGGTGAGGAGGTGAGTGCGACCAACAGACAAGAGAAAATGTGTGCTTATTGCTTAGGGTTTTCTGCCTACTATTTATATTATTTAGATGAACGGCTTAGATTACACAGATTTAGGGTTAGAACAAAACAATAAAGATAAACTGCATACGGGTCGGATGCGGGTCACGGGGCGGGTCGGATACAGGGTGAATCAGGCAGAATACCAAACCCACCCCGTACCCGCTGCGGGTTAAAAAAATAAATACCATACCCGCCCCATAACCCATTCAAAGTCAAAATAACCCGCTCCTATAGGTACGGGGCGGGTCGGAGATCCGCTGGGTGCGGACTAAATTGCCATCCCTAACTATCACCATTGCCTGCAACCACCACCATTGTTTTATATCAGTTACTAACCTCCACTGATCCATCGCTACTCCGGACATAGAAGTCAAAAACAGACCAAACCCTAAAATTATACTAGAGTAGATAAACAAGCTTCTCTCGTCTCTCTCTCTCTCTCTCTCTCCTTCCTAGGATCATTGTAAATCATGACCCTGCAACTATAGGAAACCCTTAAAGAATCTATCACAATATACATAAAACCTCTCTCCCACAATTCTTTTTACAATTGTAGTTCTAGGGCTTGCCATCGACTATGTTGTATCGAGCATGTTTGGATCATCAAGTAGCCATCCTCAAGAGGAGATGGAGCATCTGCCTCCACCTGTCCAATTTTGAGAGATCAACGAAGAGGAGTTAAAGGCCTATGAGATCTCAACGAGCCCTTACTCATGGCTATTAAGAGTTGGATCTATGTTGTACCATAAAGCAAGTAGATTGACTGTATTCCTGGTTCTTATTTATATTAGCATTTGGATGTGTTGATTTCGGAATCCTAAAACATGGTGGTGGAAAGAATTCATCATTGTACGATTGTCGTTCTGTAAGGGCAGTGGCGGTGGATGGTGTGGCATTCCAAATCTGTATGGGCAACGACAGCGTCCAAATCTGTGAGGCGTCGTCGTCAAAGTCTTTGAGGGTGTTGACGACTGATGAAGGTGACCTGAGTGCAAGGGAGCTAGGTTGGGGAAGGGAGGAGGAAAATGGCACCTTTGCCCTATAATTGTAATGAAATCTTATTTATGTTAAGGGTATTTTTGTTTAAGAACCTTTATATTTTTCAGTTTTACCTCTCACTTTGGTCACAAAATGGCACATGACGCACCAATGACCACTTTGATGATTTTTTGGACGGACATTGAGTCACTATCCGAACCAACAAGTGAGCCTATGAGCTAGGTCTATGATAGACCATAGGCCCATAAACCTCCACCAGGGCTCAGTTAGTGTAACATCCGTGGAATCCAGAGCTCCGTCACCCCGAACTCTCGAAGTGTTAACTTACTACTTTATTTCATATATGTTAAATCCTATTTACCGTCACATACTTTCAAGCTTCTAACTAGACATTTATTGAAATTCTTCAAAACATAATGCGGCACCCTCAACCCAAGTGATGTCACCGGAGCTGAGTTGTCAGTCATAAACATAACAAAAACACTACTAGATTATAGAGCTACTCTAGATACATAACTTCATATACATAAAATTTCAAAAGAGCATCTTTACAAAAAATTTCATTACAACGTTCAACATAAACACAACGGAAGTTTTAAGTAGAACCTCTAGATCCCAAAATACGGTTGACACCGTCTCATGTCTCCTATTATGAATGAAGCCAACTTCTCCTTCCCTTTCCCCGACGTCTCACCTAGTTTGACCTTACCACATGAAACAAACAAAAATAAGGAATGTGTGCAAATCGCCCAGTAAAGATAACACGAGGTTTAACATGCACAGACGATGCGACAACCTCGGGAAAAATAAGAATCAACCCGACGATATCAATAATCAAGAGTTCAATCAATAATGCAACATCAGCCTCATGGTCAAGCGATATTTTTTTTATCAGACTGAGCGGCTTTAAGGCCCAACAAAACAAAACTAGCTCCACATTTTTATGAACAGGGCTAACTGACTGATAAACTGACCGACTATGCAAGTGAACATTAAATTAGTACAGCCAAATTAAACATCAATGAAATACAAGCCATTGAAATCGCTAACATTGAGATAAACATAGTTATGAATAGACATACATCCTTATTTCCGATGATCATGTTTCACAGGCCTTCCTTTGATATAATGTCCCGGGTTACAGGATATTCATCTCAGTCTTAGGTAATTAACATAGTTATGAATACCGTACCAGAGTGCGTATCATTTTTCATAAGATGGTACGTACCGGTACCGTCTCGGTACTGTCTTAACTTTTTCATCAATAATATATATACATGATACATCTGCAATATTCATTCATTGGCAACTAACAAAAAATAAATATATTTTTTTTACTAACAACATTCTAGGATAAACTGTTTGTCCTATATAGTTTGAATTATGTTAATTTTCAAATAAAATAACTAGCTTATTTAATTGAATTATCTCCTCTAAGATTATCCCTTCTTTTCAACGATCTGATTGAAAAATTCTTATGTAAGAATAAGTTGTTTGTTAAATAATATGGTCTTCAGGTTCAAGAATAAGCTATTTTTGTGTGTGTTCTCGTATACAAGTGTCTAAAGCAGTATATCATATAGATGAAGAATATGATGAAAATTTTCAGGTATAAAGTAAATCAAAGCTAAGTGAATATTATGAGCAATAAATTACAGAGGTTTTGATAGGTATTAAAGATCTTAAAATATTTTTTCTATTTAGTCTTTATATGATCAATTTATAAAATTTCTAACAAAATTTGTTACTTTTACATTTTTTAAGGAACCGATACAAAACAGAATATCTCGGCCGGTACAGGGCCGGTATGTAATTCTCGGTCAGTATCATGTGTACCAGCCAACCGATATAGAGCGGTATTTTGACTGGTACAAAATGTAAGGGGTACTGTATCAGTTGAAGGTAAAAATGGTATGTACTGGCCGGTACGACAGGTACCGGTACGGTATTGATAACTATGGTAATTAAAAGAGACGCCAAACACAAGAAAGGAACTCATGAAGAGTGTTTATCCTCAACCACATTATCGCCAAGCTACAAGTTACACCAACATGACAGATTAAGGGAAATAATTTCACCTTACGTCCTTGATTAATCAATAACCCAAGCAAGAATTCTCAGTCACAAAACCGGCCGGTGTTCGACACTACAACTAAAACTGAAACCAACCTCACCCATAGAGTGGACCAGGGAGAAACTTAATTACGAGTCTTCAACAATATTGTAACTAAGAGGGACACCGGAACAATAACCACCAACATCTCATATCAACCATGCAACATCCACTACACAACAACACTATCAACGACAGGTATGCTAAGCGAAGCAAATCATAGCATACAAGGAATCGTGTTATCCTTACCTAATTAGCTTTTAACCGATGAGCTAAGTAACCTCAGGTTACAAGGAGCGGGGTCACCTAATCAAATAAGGCTTTGCTCGTCAGGCACTAATCAAACATAAATACACAATTTATTTTTTTTCCTTTTTATATCAGTTATTTATAACGTCTTACAACGGCCAGTTACCCCGACCAAACAGCCGGGTCTTTTACCTAGTCTTGATAATGCATGGGTACTAATACTCCTTCATTTAGACGTACTAACCCCATTCCTTGATTTTCATTACTCAGAACGCTTAATTGTGTACATTTTTCAAAATTCGGTGTCAACATGGTAAATTACCAAAACACCCCCTGATGGTCACTACCATCCCAACACCCCAAAACCATTTCAAAATAACTTTTCAGATGTCTTATACCTCTTTCCTTAACCAAAAATTCCTTCGAACAATTTTATAGAAAAAATTACCAAAATACCCCCAGCTTATGTAAAATTACCAAAACATCCTCTGGCAACCATCGCCCCTACAAAAATTTCAAAATCACTTTAATACATATTTTTTAAGAATCCACATTCGTTTTTAAGACTAAAAAGCCCTCCAAAGATTTTTCGCTCAAAAATTTCGAACTAACAATTATCGAAGCTCGAAAGTTGGCTCCACTAAAAAAAATACTATTGACTTCGAAATGTTCCAAAACTTCAAATGTTGAAGCATCTCAACATTTTAAGGTCCTCATCCAATTTTCACGCAAAACCGCTTTAGTTTGCTATTTCTAAATTCACCACAAAGTTTCACGATAACGACGTCAGTTAACCCCCTTCCCTACCTCAAACAAATCTGAAAATTTTTCACATTATAGATTTCATAAAAATAACTAGAGTCCTTTTTTTTGTACTTTCTCCAAATCTACCTCGAACTGTTTTTAAAATTTTCATCAATAGACTATGTAAAACCTAGATATCTTTAGCGACGAAGGTCATTATTCATTGCATTTTGGATTAAACGCACACAGTGATTCACCATCACACACCCACAACTTCTTCTTCCACCCTCTGAGCCCTCCACCCCCTCACATCCATGGAATTCACCCCTCACCCACTTAATTCCACACCCCCACCCTTCCATAAACCCACCTACACCCACCACAACACAGTAGCAGCTCAATCGCTGCTATTCCCATCCCTTTTTCCCATGTTTCCTCCATGCACACACACAACACCACACAGCCCTATCCACAACACCTTGCACCACTGCTGCCATGGTAGCCATGGGCCAGTTCTCACACACAACACCGCATAGCCATCCCACCTCACTACATTGACACCACCACATCCCAACACACCATACATCCCCTCCCCTCATCACCTTCAGTCTTGATCGACAGCTTTCCCCTCGTACCTTCATCACACCACTACACCCTCACCACTTCAGCACCTTCACCCATTACAAAACCCATCACCCACTCACGGTGCACCCACAGCAGCCTCCGTGGTTGTGCGCACACAGCTTCACCTAGCTGCATACACACCCTATCACACTCATGCACACATAGTAGGCCGTACCAACTGGGAACACACACAACACAAAACAAGATTCTTAGACATAAATAGAGAGAGATTACCATTTATTTTGGGGTTTGATTCTTTTTTTTCCTTTGCTTTTCTCTTTCTTTTCATTCTTCTTTCCCTCATCTTTCCCTTTTTCTTCCCTTATCTTCTCTGTCTGCTGAGACTCTATTTCTCTCCTTTTCTTTTTATTTCCTTTCCTTCTTTAATTCTTCTAAGTTCACACATTTTTTCTTATTTAAACCATATGCTTGGTCACCCTTTCATAAATAGAATGTGGCCAACATTCCATGAATTTTTCCTCCCTCACGGCACCTCTTATGCCACTAATCCCAAGTTTTCCAAAATTATAATTTTGCCTCCCACCAACATTTTTATAAAATTGCATTTTGGCCTCAAGGCCAAAAATGCAATTTTATAAAAATAATACTACTAATAAAAATACTTATTTATCAATAAAATAATACATATAATAAAAATTCATAATACTTATTTAAATTCATAATACTTATTTATGAATAAAATAATACTACTAATAAACCCCCCCCCCCCAATTAATCTAATTCACGGTTAGATTAATTTAAGCATTTTTAGAGTATTACATTCATAGTCTAAAAGGAAACTTTAATTGAAGCTAGTTTTACAACTTAAAAACTTCCAAAACTCAAATTTAGATTCCTAACAAAGCAACTACAATATCGACCCACGCAGGGGTCTTATTACATGGTAGTAGTGGCTCTCTGGAATCTCACACAGACTTTAACCTATTTCTGAGCATTTTAAGCTGATCATTACCTGCAGAAAGGAATCAAACAAATGGTGAGCTTTTAAAAGCTCAGTAAGGTTGTACAAGGATAATCGAAGGAATTACAAAATGATTCAAGAGAATCCATTCAAGGATAATATTTTAAAATATTTTGACAGTCATGGATAGTTTGATAAATTCCAAAATGATCATAATCAATCACAAATATATACCAAACACGACCAAAGACAATCCTAACAGACACCAAAACAAACATTAACAATCATCCTAGTTTTGAAACGTTCATTAACAATCATAGCCGAATACTAACACGATCATTTGAAGATCATTTCAAAGCCATCATTTTAAAATACAAATATGATTTTCATAAAGGGTTTCAAAACAAACACATATCGTCAAAGGGCAATAGGGGAAGGGTTTCAGATAATCACAAACAGTTGATCACAATATAGGGAAGGGTTTCAACTCGATCCCCTCCATTCAGATATCAAGACATTCATTTAAACATCATTTTCAAAACCATCATTGTAAGTTACAATGTAAACAGATTCAGAGATGCTGATCCTGGGCATAAGCAATGCCATTCAGGCAATGCAAAGAAAGTGTACACATGCAATGCATGTATGTACGATAACTAGACCTTCTCATTAAGGTACTAGCCCTGCATAATTATGCAAGTTCAGTCCCCTTATAACACCTTCCCACAGAACAGATTTCTAGATCAACACAGAAACCATCAATCTTTGAATCAACAAGAAATTCACTGCTTAAAATGCAGTAACATGAGCACCAACATAAATTCAAATAGTCGAACAATTAAGGTTTGAATAACATTTAAGCATACTGATAAAATTCGTTACTCAAAATTTCAAAATAACAGTTATAGAATCTAGGCACAATAATTCAGAAGAAAGAATACAGACAATTATCAAATTTGCTCAGCATGTAATAACACGTAAGCATTGATAAATTTCCAAACAACCTATTCAAGTTCAATTTTGGAGTTTTCTTGGTAATAACATGCTGACATCAATGCATAATCCAATGTTCGATAATAGCCATAAGTAATTCGAAAGAATACTTACGAGTACATGTTATCGAAATAAGGGTTTGGATAAAAACCTTACATGGGGTTAAGATAGAAACCCTTACCTGGATCCGAAGCTAAGCTAGTCTAACCGAAAAGTCTATTGCTTTAACCTAAATAGAACAATCCAATTATTAGTATACAATATGTACTATGAAATTATGAATTCAATACTGACTCACACAAACTTCCAAAACGGCCCCTTCATCGAGTATGTAAAATAACCAAAATGTCCCTTATGTGTAAAGTTATCGAAAATACCTCTCTCATACTTAAATCACAAAAATAGCCTCCCCGCAAGAAAAATCACCAAAATATCCCTACCATATGTGAGTTTACTCAAAAATACCTATTATAGATAAAATTACCAAAATACCCCATCTGGGTGGCAAATTACCAGAATACCCCCTAAGGGTTTTCGGTACCGGAAAAATCTCAAAAATACTATTTTAAGCATCCTGAAGTCATTTTTGAGTTAAAAAGTATTTTAAAAAATTTTTGCCTGAAAATTCCAAACCGGACGCTTAGAAGTCAGTTCTGCTAAAAAAACCTATCGCCCTCGGAATGACAAAAAAATTTAGAAAATGAAACATATCGGTAATATAAGGTTTTCCTAAAATCTTCATATTAAAATAGCTTGATTTGCTAGACTAAATAAATCGATAATTTTTGTTAATCGATACCCTAATTTAACGTCCTTTGCGGACACCAAAAATCCCAGAACAAAAATTCTAAAGTGTACGCCTCGTAAAATAATGGGGGACTGTTTTGGACTTTATCAGATTTTTATCCTAACTATTAATAAAAATTCGTATAACACTACTAACCTAACCCCCCCCCCCCCCCCCCGAGTGACAATTAAAGTCATTATTCCTAGCACATGAATCAAACACACACACACACACTGTAACACCTTGAACACACACTTTCCTATCTTAATGAGCACTCCCACATTGCACTCTTACACACATAGAAAACTTGTATTTCCACTTTACTAACGCATACCCCCCTTTAAACGCGCACACACACACACACACATACACACTAATTACACATTTGTGAACACACATTAACACACACAGTCATGCACCTGTGCTCATTATCTCATAGCACCTGCACCTCCAACACACACACACACACACACACACACACTGATCACTACACATACATTGTTCTTACTAATACACCCACACACACTCATACAGATGCACAAACACACACTTGCACACAATTTGTGGCAAATACATGCACTACTACTGTAATGGCACACACACACACACACACGCGCGCGCGCACACAGAGCATTATGCAGACAACAACAACAATCCAACAGCACAGTAACAACAACACAGCAGCCACATAATTCCACACACTCGCGCGCGCGCACGTTATGTATCCACACACTCGCGCGCGCGCACGTTATGTACTCACACACCGATGAATTACACACACACGATATACACTGGACACACACTAAATTGTAGCTGTTAAAATAGCTTCCTCCTTCATTCTTCACACACAAGAACTAACACAGATTCTATGCACACATACTCACTAAACTCTCACACACTCAAATCATACCAATTGGAAATTACCCTTAAATTGACACACACTAAAACACCAAGAACACACTAAAACACCAAGAACACACACACACACACACTAAAATTCAATTAAGCTTCTCATCTTTATCCTGATTTTTTTTTGTAGAATTTCAGTGCATTCCCCCCCTTTTATTTATGAATCTTCTTCTATTCTATTGAATTCTAAACATGCAATTCCATATGAAATAGAGTTGTCAAACGGGCCGGGCGGCCCGCGGCCCGGCCCGAAAAAAGCCAGGGCCCGGCCCGGCCCTTTCATGAACAGGGCTGGCCCGGTGGAATTGGGCTTAGGGCCTGGGCTTGGACCAGGCCGAAAAAATCTGGGGAAAAGCCCGGGCCAGGCCCGGCCCGGCCCGGTTCTGGCCCGGGTCTGGCCCGGTATCCGGCCGGGTTCTGGCCCGGTTCCGGCCCCACCTGTTTGAATTTTTTGTTTTTTCCCCTTTTCTCCCCTTTTCCTCCAACGGATATATTCCCCCAAAATTCCACTTTTACCCCCCAACAGCAATATAACGGCTAGTTTGGGGGGTATTTTAGTCTAACTTAATTTTTCAACTCCTTTAAAGGTTTTTACACTCTTACCCTCCCCAACAACTATAAACGGATAGTTTTTAGGGGTATTTTGGTCTTTTGTGAAGTTTCTAAAATCTATAAATTCACACCATTTCTCTCTAATTTTTCACACCAATCTTCTTACTCTCTCTTATCTAAACATTCTATATTTCTACAAGCTTTGCTACTATTTTCCTCTCCAATTACTACTCTTGCTAATTACTACTAGTATTTACTAATTAGTACTCTTGTTTATTAATTACTACTCTTGCTAAATTTTAATTACTAACTACTACTCTTATTAATTTGTTACTCTCTAATTCTTTTGTCTAGTAATTAGTAATTAGTGAATTTTTATTTATTAATTACTATTACTAAATGCTTTTTAATTACTAACTCTCTCCAATTTCAGAATTATCCTCAGTGATTAATATTTGTTACTCGTTCATTCTTTTAATTGTTATTTCTTATTACTACTCTTATACTTGTGTATTTAGTTACTCTTACGAATTTTATTTCCAATCTAGTAAAAAAGTTTAGCGTCAAATATGGCTGGATTATTGAAGAAACTGAGGCGTGGATCATCATCACGAAAAACATCATCATCATCGCAAGCACAAGCGCCAGCGCCACGGCCATCACAAACACCAATCCAAGCACCAACACAACCATTCGTTCCTGGACGAATGAGTACAGGCTGTATGATAGATACCCAAGCCAATTGGGAGTTCAATCAAAACATTCCAGATTTTGAATACACGCCTGATGAAGACCCCCCGCATTATAGTCAAGGACGCAGCTCGGTTGGCGAAGCTACTACTCCGTGGCATAATCTCAACCCTATGCCTGGTCATGATGAAGAAGGGCCGAGCAATGCCTCCGGTAATGAGCCAGAAGTCCAAAAGGAAAAAAAAAAGAAAGCCGAGTGTTGGAATCATTTCGATGTAGTTACGGTGGACGGCATCCGAAAAGCTCGATGTAAGTACTGCGCTAAATTATTTTCGTCTGGTAGTGGTAATGGACATCTTAACAGGCATTACCCTCAGTGTGCACCTCGACAAGGCCACGTCGAACCTACCCAAACGCAGTTATCTTTTGACGGTAAGTTATTTGTTTATAATCAGCGAGAGCAAAGAGACGGTCTCGCTGAATTTGTTATTCACGATGAACAAGCCTTTTCTTTTGCCGATAATCCTAAGCACTCTAGATATATGAACACATACGTTCAACCTTTGTACAAAAAGGTTCATAGAAACACAACTAGATCCGATGCACTCCGACAGTACAATGCTGCTAAAGCACGCCTTATCGATTATTTCGATAAATTTGACGGTAAAGTTAGTCTTACTTCTGATATTTGGCAATCTCCATTTACTTTTGTTAGTTATTCTTGTGTGACCGCTCATTGGATTGATGCAGATTGGGTTATGCACAAGAGAATCATCGCTTTCGAGCTCTTTCCTTTTCCGCATGATGGAATGAACATTGCTACTCTTATATTAAAAGCATGTACCACATTTAAATTAAAGGATAAGATTATGAGTATTAGTTTTGATAATGCTTCTAACAATACAGCTGCTGTTGATGCTTTAAAGGAGAGCCTCAAACCTGTACTTTCTGGTGAATTATTTCATGTTCGTTGTGTTTGTCATATAATTAATTTAATTGTTCAAGATGGTTTAGCTGCTGCAGGAGATATTCTTGTCAAAATGAGGGGTATGACAGCGTATGTTAATAGCTCGAGTCCGAGAACACAACAATTTAAAACGTTGTGTGTTGAATATAATATGCCTCGCAGGAGAGCAGTTACAGATGTGGTCCACAGGTGGAACTCTACATACCATATGCTTTTACACATTCTGGCATACCGAGAAGTCTATACGCATTTTCTACTAACCCAGTTCCCAGCCGGCTTGCCAACTCAAGAGGAATGGCAGATGGCCACATACCTAGCTGAATTTTTGGAGGTATTCTACACGTCTACCAATTTATTGTCTGGTACGTACTATCCCACCTCTCCTCTCGCTGTAATAGAAATTCTCAAGATGGCTACAATGTTAACAAAATGGAGATATATAGGACCCTTTAGGGAAATAGTAAAAGTGATGGATAAAAAGTTTAATAAATATTGGAGTAGACTGCCTGTTATTTTTGCTGTGGCTACTTGTTTAGATCCTAGGTTAAAGTTGCATGGCGTGAACGCCTCGATACAAGAGATATCGAAATTAATGTGCTACACAGCAGAGGAGACAACCGCACTCACAGCAAAAGTGAGCAAGAGGTTTGAGGAATTGTTCAACCTCTATCGTAATTCTGCTGACGTGCGCGGGCGAGCTACATCATCCACTGTTGAGAGGTATTATGCGCCATACCTTAAGGGCTTTGAACATCTAGTAGCAAGACAACTACCAGGTGAAGGTACTTCTAATTCGGCAGGTTCGTCTACTTTTTCCTCTTTTAATGAGATTGGTGTATATGCAAATACTGATCATTATTCTGATTTATCAATGCAAGAACAGGTTAATTTTAATTTGTTAAATTTTTGGAAACAAAATCAAAACATGTATAAAACTTTATCCCAAATTGCACGGGATGTACTGCCAGTGCAAGCCTCCACGGTTGCTTCAGAGTCGGCATTTTCAGCCAGCGGGAGGGTTTTGGATGACAGGAGGAGTCGTCTTAACCCCGAGTCGCTCGAGCTATGTGTATGTTGGAAGGATTATCTTGATGCGAAATACCGCGAGCAAGATAAACCGATTGATGATAGGAAGAGCAGTGACTCGGATATTGAAGTACTTCCGGATGATTAGGTAATTTCTTTTTATTTTCCTTCTCTTAAGTTTTAAGAATAAATTTTTTCACAAAATATACTTTTTTTTTCATATATATAAAATAAATTTTTACAAGTAAGATATATATTTTTTCGTATATATAAAAAAATAGGTAACTTCGCCTGTTTGTTTACAAGCAGCCGGTCCCAAGCCCGGATAAAAGGAAGAGGGCCTATGATCACATTTATTTTTCTATACTTATTACTAAAGATCGTCTCGGGAATTAACATGTATCAATCCCGGGTTTTCGGCCAATTAGTTTGAAGTAAAATATCAAATAGTAGAAACAGTCTCTCTTAAATAGTAATAATTGTTATGTGTTCAGATTTTATTAATAAAGATCACCAAGAAGAGTAAGAAAAGATTTAACATATAGCAAAAAATAAAATGAGAGACAAATAAATATATATATACATACATACATACATACATATATATGAATATTACATATAATGAAATAAAATGATAAAAATTAGATTTGTTAAATTTGAAAATTGGACATGCCTAAAGATGAAATTTAAAATTGAATAACAAGAAAATTTAAAAAAAAATTAAAAAAAAGGGCCCGGGTCGGCCCAAGCCCGGCCCTAGAAATTGGGCCTAGGGCCAGGGCCTGGACCGGGCCTAGAATTTCTCCTCAGCCGGCCCGGCCCGGATGGCAGCCTCCTTGGCCCGGCCCCGGCCCGGTTTCGCTTCAAGCCCGATGGACCCGGGCCGGGCGGCCCAAGCCCGGCCCGTTTGACATCTCTAATATGAACTAGTCCTCTAATCCCCCCTATAATTTGATTTCAAAACAGTAATGATTTCTGCTCACAAACACAACAATTTAATTATGGATTCATACCTTAAAAAGTTTGATCTTTCTTATTTTCTCTTAACTGATTTCTTCCTTTCCTTCTTCTTTAGTGTTTTCCTTCTCCCTCTTTCTAATTTTTCCTCTCCTCATCCGAAGCTCCTGCTTCTTTATCTTGATTTTCTTTCTCTATTTTTGCTTCTATTTTCTTTTGTTTTTCCTTCTTTACTGTTCACCCGAATTTGCTTTATTTTAATCCCCGCTTATTTTAAAACCTACCATTAGTTTATAATTTAAATAATTAGTCACCCAAAATTTAAGTAAGAGGTGTCTCCATCATATTATCCATTTTCCAACATTTGACACATAATGCCTAACTTTCAAAAAATTACAATTTAGCCCCCAAAGTTTATAAAAATTACAAAATGACCCCAAAAGTTTTTAAAATTATATTTTTTGCCCCAAAATTGTTTTAACATTTCATTCTCTACTAATCTCCAAACATTGTTCAAAATTATTGCCCGTTTATTTTTCGAGTTACAGACAATTATTTTAAAGCCTGTAGCTCAGAGGATTAGAACACGTGGCTACGAACCACGGTGTCAATGGTTCGAATCCCTCCTGGCCCACAACAGGCCCAAAAGGGAAGGACATTTAAATGGCTATTAAGAGTCGCACTTAAGGATTCTTCAATTGTCGCTTACAATATCTTCAAAATATATCCGACTGACAAATAAAATGAAATTTGTTGAGACCTGAAGTCCTTAGAAACATAAGAATTGAAAGTCATTAGGTCTAAATTGAAACTCTGCTACTCTAACAATTATCTTCTGGCTCCTCTACCTTATGTTTCCTCTGGATTATCACCTAACAAATAAGGGAATGAGCTAGAGCCAAGTATGCATATTATACCCCTAAAATAGATTTTGGGGTTTACGAAAACATGCCATAAATTTTTTTTTCCAAGATCAGGGATCAAGATAACTTAAAACAAAATTAGCTACAATTTATATGTGTAGTGTACTTGCACAAATGGTTCTCATAATTGAAAGCATGTAGCAAAAAGGTTCATTATACAACTATTATAGTTTAAACCACTACTTCTATATACTGTGGTTAACGTACATAGCCCCACTGATTTGGGCCCGGAATCCAACCTCGGGTTAAGTATCTAGTGCAAGTAGGGATAACCATTTTCAAAGGCAATGCGCATTATGTCAACGTACATAGCCCCGTTGAGAAGGGCCCGAAATTCAATTTTTTCCATTTGATATGGGGCACAACAACCAATAAAAATCTCCATTGCATTCAAAATAAATCGAATTTAAAAACAACTATAAGCATTCCATGGCAATTCTATTTTATTTCCTCGTCTAACAATTAACATGAAAACAGTAGAATGTCAAAAGGCTTTAAAACTTCTAGTAGGTACGAATCATATGTATATATGTAGAATAGAAAATAGGGTAAAAGTAGGGACATGGTAGGAGTATTTGCTTGATTTACTAACCGGGTTTTGCACTTGCTCAAATGTCGGTCCTAACTCCCGTCTATCGAAACCTAAAATGATAAATATATTAATTCTTGACGCTCGATCATGCATGTCCACTAAATTCTCTCCTAATTAAGGAAAATTACCAAAGTACTCTCGAACTTATGTAAAATTGCTAAAATACCACCAACGACTAGTGTACCAATCTAAAAATAACTCAAAACATCTTTTTAAGCAACTAGATGGTTTTTTCGACTAAGAAGTCTTTCAGGGGATTTTTTGCTCAAAACCCTTATCGGTTACTTTACTTGAGCGCTAACTGACCATATTTTAAAAACATAATAATCCGTACGGAAATACTGAGAAATTTTAGACTTTTAACCGTCCCAATAAAACAAGGTTATTGTAAAAATTTTAGCTAAAAATAAGCTAATTTGCTATATTAAAAAAATCAAAACCCCTTTTTCAAATAAAATCATTTATAGCCCTTCGCCTACCTTGAAAATTCTATGATTTAGATCTTGGAAAAAAACAACGAGGGTTACCGTTTTGCACTGACCAAAATATGCTCAGACGTAGATTTAAAATTTTGGGCAATAGACTGCTCAAAAAATAATTGTTTTTACCGATAATTTCCTATTCATCTTCTTCCTCACAGCCTAACCCCCCACTATACATGCCTCTTTTCTCTCTTTACAACCCACTGCATCCACCAATATCCATACATACACTCCAACATACACACCCCTCACGGTAGTGCCCCCCCCCCACACACACACACACACACACACACTCACTGCCCACACACATGCAGTTTTCCCCTCCCTCTACATAGAGACATAGACACACACACACACACACACACAAAACACCAAACCCTCTCTCTGTCTCTCTCATACACGAGCGCGTGCGCATGCACACACACATATGCGCTAAACACACACACATGGTTACACAAACACACCCTCATAAGCAACCTTTTTCTCACTCACTCACTCACACATCACACCCTCATGCATACCCAATATAGACCATAACAACACATTCGTTTCTTTACCAAAACCCCACACACACATAACCATGCCATGGCCATTATATGGTTGTATATATAAACATTAAATACCCACACACATGGCTGCACACACACTGCTCTTGCAAGACAGTTCCCTCCACCCACAATGCACCCTCACGACCACTCTCAAACACCCATATACACGCTATAATACGGTAGCCTCCTTATAACACGCGCGTGCGCGCGCGCGCACACCAGCTTTCCTCATGACAACCATGACTGACAACAAACCAAAATCTTCAAGGCACATGGCTGCCATCGCACTCCTTCACGGCCCATCACAAAACCCTAACACACATTACATTGACTGCTATCATATATACACCCTGCATATAGAAATTTCATCCTATACACCCACATAATGGATTAATATGGAGAAAACAAACAGAGATCTTATGGAAGGATTCACCCTAGCTACTCATCTCTCTCTCTTCCTCCATCCCTTTATCTTTCTTCTCTTTAGGGTTTTACATAAGAAGGGCAGAAAAATCACTACAAGAAAGGAAGGATTTAACGACAGACTTTTAGTGACGAAATAAATTCTGTTGCTAAAAATCATTTCAGCGACGGAAAAAACTGTCGATAAAAATCCGTCGGTAAAACTATTTATTGACAAAACTCCGTCGTTAAAATATTTTGGCGACGTATTTTCATCGACAGTTTTTTACCGACAAAAATTACCGTCAGTAAATATTTTATAAGTTTTTTTAATTTTTGATGATTTTCAAAAACATAGAGGCGACGGAATAATTCTGTCGGTAAAAATACCCGTCGGTGAAAGCAGAGTTTTTCCCGATGGGTGTGTTATGTTGGTAAAGGTCTTAAAAACACAGATCCCTTTCGGCTTTTCTTTCTCCCGTTTCTCTCTCTCTCTCTATTAACTCTCATCGACGATATTTCCTTCGACGCTACCTCCGTCGCCATACCCGGCAACCCACCCCCAGAAGGAATATATCCTGCCACCGCCACCGTCGCCGATTTCAAAACCGAAGAATCGCCTCCGCCACTGCCGCTGTTCTCTCTTGCGATCTTTTGATTTTCAGGTAGGTTTTGCACCATTTTTCATATCCATTTGCACCCTTTTCACGAATTTACTTGTAATTGTATCTATGCAATGCAACAATGTGTCTACTTGTTTAGCAATTTGAGGTTCTTTTTGGCTTAACCTAGATTTGTGTCCAGAGGAACAATGACAAGAAGCCCAAGTTCATGGCTTCTGAAATAGTGTGTATTTTTAACCCTAAATTGAATGCCCTAATCCAATCAGATCCTAAATTGAACTAATTAAACCCCCTAATTGAACCCTAAATTGAATGCCCAAATTCAATCGAACTCTAAATTGAACTAATAGAACCCCCTAATTGTTACCTAAATTGAAGTAATTGAACCCTAATTAAACCCTAAATTGAATGCCCTAATTCGGGGCTCGAACCCTAAATTAAACCCCTAATTGAACCCTAAATTGAATGTCCTAATCCAATCGAACCCTAAATTGAACTAATTAAACCCCTTTCATTGAATTCTAAATTGAATGCCCCAAGTCAACCGAACCCTAAATTGAACTAATAGAACCCCATAATTGAACCCTAAATTGAGGTAACTGAACCCCCTAATTGAACCCTAAATTAATTGCCCTAATCAAATCAAACCCCAAATTGAAATAATTCAAGCGCATCGGATATGTGCATTTTGAACAATTGTTTCCCATTTGAACATTGATCATTTGTTTGATAATTTTAGGTAGTTAATTGTGCATTAGAGAATTGTGATAATTGATCGATGATTTCAGGTTATTAATTGATGATTTTAGGTTATTAGCTGTGCATTTGAAGTAAATGAGATTATTAATTGATGATTTTAGGTCGTGTAATTAATAATTTAAGATTGTTAATTGTGCATTGAGCATTTGAGATATTGAGATTGTTGATGGAGGATGGGACCCAATTGGATTGAATGTGTGATTTTTATTGCATTGAGCTTTTAAGAATTGAGATTGTTGACAGAGGATGAGACCTAATTGGATTGAATGTGTGATTTTTATTGCATTGAGCATTTGATAATTGGGATTGTTGATGGAGGATGGACCTAATTGGATTGAGATCCCTGTTAGGTAGCACAGACACGGACACCACGTCCGATCGACGCCGACACCGAAACAACATATTTTAGCTTTATACTTGTGGACACCTCTTAAATGGGTGTTCGACACCTCTTCAATGGATGTCCAACACGGTGACGGGCAATTAAAAAATAAATTAATGTCTTCAAACACCGCTGAGAGGTGTCGGACACGTGTCTGGATGTGTCGATGAAGTGTCGAGGGGTCGGTAGGTCATGGACACCCCGTCCGATCAACACTGACACTGAAAAAAATGTCACATTTTTGACTTTATACTTGTGGACACCTTTTCAAGGGGTGTCCGCACACCTCTTCAAGGGGTGACAGACAAGGTGTCTGGCATTTAAAAAATAAATCAATTACTTCAGACGTGTCCAGAGGTATCAGACACGTGTCGATAGGTGTCGGACACGTGTCTGGAGGTGTCCGACACATGTCTGGATTTGTCGATGAGGTGTCGAGTTGTCGGTAGGTCACGGACACCCCGTCCGATTGACATCGACACCAAAAAAATGTCACATTTTTGGCTTTATACTTGTGGACACTTCTTCAAGAGGTGTCTGACACCACTTCAAGGGGTGACGGCCACGGTGTCTGGCATTTAAAAAATAAATCATTGATTTCAGACGTATCCGAAGGTGTCAGACACATGTCAGTAGGTGTCGGACACGTGTTCGAAGGTGTCGGACACAATTTCGGATGTGTCGATGAGGTGTCGAGGAGTCGGTAGGTCATGGACACTGCATCCGATCGACACCGACACTGAAATGTCATATTTTGGCTTTATACTTATGGACACCTCTTCAAGGGGTGTCCGACACCTCTTCAAGGGATGATAGACACGGCGTCCGGCATTTAAAAAATAAATCAAAGTCTTCGGATGAGTCTGAAGGTGTCGGGCACCATACCGACACCCTTTATGAGGTATTGGGAATTGAGATTATTGACTATACATTGAGAATTTGAGAATTGAGATTGTTGACGGAGGATGGGACCCAATTGGATTAAGATATATGTGAATTAGTTGAATGGTTGGTTGTTGAATTTAGGTTAATTAGGTTAACGCGACATTTCTAACACCCCTTAGAATCTCATTGTGGCTCCAGCCTTGGCTATAATTAGCCTTAATTAAACCTGATTAACCCTAATTAGCTCTAATGAGCGTAATTAGTTTTAATTAGCGTTAAGAATCCAGTGAAAATTAAATTAGTTGTAATTACCCCAAATTGATCCTAATTAACACCAATCAGTCCAAATTAAATCCCAAGTAGCCCTAATTACAAAGCATCTTGTAGACCCGTGATTAGATTAATTAAACCCTAAACCCTAACTAAACTCTGATTATGCGCCTAAGTAGTCAAAATTAAGCCTAATAACCCAATTAAGCCCTAATTAAGACTAATCAACACTACTCCGCACAATTAAACCCTAATTAGCTCAAAATAACCCTAAGTAGCTAATGATGATTTTTGCCAAATTATTATCTTTAATGTGTTCATGTATTTGTAATTTATCTATACGAAGTCAAATATGGATAGGATACGAGTTATTTGTGGCCGGGTTGGACGCCGAGCTGCTTCCTCCGCGGTGGGTCCCACCTCGTCATTGCCCATTGATGATGAGGCACAGAGTGCTCGCGACGGGTAGATGGGGCCTCAGCCCCAGCCGTCGCCCCAGCCCAATGTAGATTCATCCCACACGCGTGCTGATTCTACTTCTTCCGTGGGTTCTACCTCAGGTATAGTTTATAACGGTGTTTAGTACATTTTTCGCTAGCCTTATATTTAAAGTATATTTGAACTGTATTAATGTCTGTGTTTTGTAGGATCTCGACGAGGCCGTGGCCCGACACGCAGGGTACGCATCGACCCCCAGTGTAAACAGAGAGTTACGCTCACCCAAGAGGGCCTATAAGTAAAAAAATCACATCATGCCTTCTATTTAAAATTTTGGAGTGTTAATTTATATTTGAATTGTATTAATTTATTTATTTACTTATTTGATAGGATCCTAGAGAATCAGGAGAGGACGAAGATCGACGTTCTTGTGGAAGGGCCGATTCTTCAAGCCACGCCTGTACTAGAAGGACTGGGATGCCGCTGTGAGGGAGTCCCTATGGGTGGAGTGGCTGGTACGGTGAAGTATTTTTTTCTGCGATAGTATTTGTTTAATTAGATTTTGTTTTCTGTAGTTAATTTCACTACAAGAAAAAAAGGCTTTTAGCGATCGGGAACATCCGTCGCTAAAAGTCCCTCGTATAAAAGCCCGTCACTAATAGTTTGGCGACGGAATTTTCAAATCCATCGTATAATATTTAAGTTTTTGCGAGGGATTTATTTATTAATTAGCGACGGAATATCCGTCTCTAATTATATTTTAAGTATTTTAATTTTATTTTTTTGTTAAATTAGCGACGGAATAAATATTTTAGCGACGGAATATCCTTCGCGAAATGTCTTATTTAGCGACAGAATAATCTGTCACTAAACATGGATAGTAATAAAAAACTTTTAGCGACGGATATAATCCGTTGCCAAAAGTCAAAATTTTTTTAAAATAATTTTTTTTATTTTTCTAATGCCCAAACCTGTAATAAAAAAATCAATCCTCAACAACAACGCGCAATAATCAATCCTTAACAACAACACGTAATAATCAATACACAAAGAAATATGTAAACTTAATCATAAAAAAGACTCATTATGTACAAGCTGGGAACCGGATACAGCTGGTTAGGGGAGGGAGAAGAGTACAAGCCGGGCACGGGGGCCGGGGAGAAGCTGGGACCGGGCACGAGAAGAGGCTCATCAAGGGTTGTTGAGTCCCGGATCTGGATCCTGCTGATTCGGGGCCGGCTCGGCATGTCCAGCTGCGGTCCCTGCTGATCCTGCTCCCTGATCATCCTCAACACCACCGTAGCAATGCGCGGATCTCCTCATCGTCCAACGGATGCCGAGGAGCCGGTGTCTGTGGAGGGGCAGTGGGGGTGAGGACGCTCCTATCACGGCACGAGCAGTCCGACTAGGCAGGCCGCGTATGCGGCCTTTCGGCCGATTGACGACCTCCGACATATCCAGCCATCGCTTCAACGCCCCAGTACTCGCACCCGTACTAGTGGACGCTGATGGCTGTCCGGACTGCTCCTCGGACCCCCTAAGCTGTTCATACGAGGCCTGCAAAAAACAGTGATATAAAGATATGTTAGGGCATTAATTAACGCAACAGACATTGAGGATAGAAAGACAAAAAATTAACAACTTAAACAAATTGACTCACATCGATCCGCCGGGCAATATCTGAAATATAGTCGCCCGCTCGGTGCGCCTCGTCCTTGTCCTTCTTCCGCACGTGCATCTGATTATACGTCAGAGCTACGACCTCATCGTCCTCCAGATCCGGGTTCTCGACCGTATTCTTGTGTCGGACGATGTCGTGTGGCACCGACCCCCCCGTGTGCGTCAGATCTTTGTTCTGTCTATTCTCAGCCCCGCACTTACTCTTGGCGTCCCAACCTGGATCTGCAGCCCACCGATCTATCATCTCGTCCATACAGTCATAGATATCCAATGTGGGGGATATCTCGTCATCTCCGTCATTGGGGCACCCTCGGGCAGCATCTTCTTCGCCCGGTCCCTTGCATCGTGGAGCCATCGGCGGTAATTTTTGCCGATGTAAGCAAAGAAGGCCTGCTGCCCCAGTGCCTGCTGCTCAGGCGAGTCAAACGTGAACCCCTCCTGTAAGGCATTCAATAACACAAATTAACTACAGAAAACAAACTCTAATTAAACAAATACTATCGCTGAAAAAAATACTTCACCGTACCAGCCACTCCTCCCATAGGGACTCCCTCGCAGCGACATCCCAGTCCTTCCAGTACAGGCGTGGCTCGAAGAATCGGCCCTTCACAAGAACGCCGATCTTCGTCCTCGCCTGATTCTCCAGGATCCTGCCAAAGAAGTAAATAAATAAATTAATACAGTTCAAATATAAATTAACACCCCAAAATTTTAAATATAAGGCATGATGTGATATTTTTTTTACTTACAGGCCCTCCTGCGTGAGCGTAACTCTCTGTTTACGCTGGGGGTCGATGCGTACCCCGCGTGTCGGACCACGGCCTCGTCGAGATCCTACAAAACACCAACATTAATACAGTTCATATATACTTTAAATATAAGACTAGCGAAAATGTACTAAACACCGTTATCAACTATACCTGTGGTAGAACCCACGGAAGAAGGAGAATCAACGCGCGTGTGGGATGAATCTGCGTCGGGCTGGGGTGACGACGACGGCTGGGGCTGGGGCTGGGCTGCTGGGGCTGGAGCTGGGGCCCCATTTGTTGTACACGATCACTCTGTGCCTCGTCATCAGTGGGCAATGACGAGGTGGGACCCACCGAGGAGGAAGCAGCTCGGCGTCCAAACCGGCCACGAATAGCCCGTATCCTATCCATATCTGACTTCGTATAGATAAATTACAAATACATGAACACATTAAAAACAATAATTTGGCAAAAATCATCATCGGCACTATATATATATGAACGGAGGTGCAAAAACACATCAATATGAACCAAGTTCTAAAATGTGACTACATTTTTTCCCCTGCTTGTTACAACATTACAACTCAATCATTTTCAGTTTGAGAATCATCATCATCTTCATCACTTTTCTCGTCGTCCTCTTCTTCGTGGGACTCGTCGTCCTCTTCATCTTCTTCATCAGTAGACTCGGTCACATCATCTCCAACACTTTTCACGTCTTCCGCGTCATCATCTACGACTTCTTCTCCTACATGAAGTGTTGTTGGAAGAGGAAGATCGTCCTCCTCGTTGTTGACCTCAACAGGGAACAAGACAGGTGGTTGGTCGGCTTGAAAGGAGTCTAGCTCACTGTCATATGTCACGGGCAATTTCTTGGACTTAATAATTGTATACCAATGAGATTTGGGATTGGCGACGTCCTCCGCGTAAAAGACTTGTACAGCTTGACTAGCAAACACAAAGGGCTCGTCTGATGCAAGTCTTGACTTGACATTGACATCTACAATCCCTTGAGAGCTAACACGGATTCCTCTACTGCATGTGACATCGAACCACGTACACTTGAACATTACCAGGCGGTTTTGGGAACCCAGATATGTTAGCTCAACAATCTCATCTAGCTCTCCGTAAAAGTCCATACAATTCTTGGCACCGTTGACCAAGACTCCACTGTTTTGGGTTTGTTTTGTTCGGTCATCATCTTTTACGTTAAACCTAAACCCGTTGATGATATAGCCTCCGTAACAGGATGTTTGTTTGTTAGGGCCTTCAGCTAGTAATTTCAAGCAGGAGGCCACTGGTCTATCCATTGACTGAACCTATTGTAGATGACGGTAAAAATTAAGGATAAATCAGTATACTAATTGGCCACAGAACTGTATATAACACATAATATCAATGATAACAATCTTACATGCCTTTTGAACCACTGTACAAACTGTGATTTTCGATGAGATTCAAGTCCTGCGGGATCAGTGATTAAAGATTCCGCATCGAACTCACTGCAAACCAATATATATAGTTTACTCGCTTAACACACACTTTCAATTATGTACAGCAATGTAAGTGAATTAAGACTTTAACTTACTCAACGAATGCCGAAACTTCATCGCAATTTATAAGGGCATATATTGTTGCAGCACTGTATTCTTCATCCGTTAGCCATTGAGTATACGTTCGGCCGAACGGACTACTTGACTGCTTGAATATTGACAATTGCCCTTCCAAATTTGTGCCGTATCCGGGGTCATTTTGGCCTAGTTGATTTAACCTTGTACCAACATCAGGCCTGAAATATTGACTACAAAAGTTTACAAGTTCTTCCATTACGTAAGCCTCCGCAATTGAGCCCTCAACCCGAGCCTTATTGCGGACTTTTTTCTTTAAATGAAACATGAACCTAGAAGTTTAGCGAATCGAGTTAGGTGGAATATCAATGATAACAGGTGTTGCATTAAGTGTAAACGAACAACTGTAACAATTTAAAGATTACCTCTCGAAGGGATACATCCACCGATATTGCACGGGTCCACCCATCTTAGCTTCATATGCCAAGTGAACAGGCAGATGCTCCATTGAATCAAAGAACGAAGGTGGGAAGATTTTCTCCAGCTTGCAAATCGTCACCACAATGTTCTTCTCAAGCACTTCCATGTTACTCACCGGGATCGTAGAAGAACATATATCTCGAAAGAAATGAGATAATTCAGTCAAAGTATCGCAAACTACCCATGGAAACAGTCCTCGGAAGGCAATAGGAATGAATCTCTTCATGAATACGTGACAGTCGTGACTCTTCATCCCTTGGAACTTGCATTCCGATACATTGCAACAATGAGATATGTTGGACGCAAAGCCATCCGGAAGCTTCAAATTCTTAACCCACTGACAGACCTTCTCCACTTGTTTCTTGTCTAGACAGTAAGGTGCTTTCGGAAGTATCATCCTCCCACTGACTGTCCGAGGATGCAATTCACGGCGTACACCCAACTGTTGTAGATTCCTTCTCGCTTTAAGGTGATCTTTCGATTTGCCCTTGACATTCATCACTATGTTGAACACATTATCAAAAACATTTTTCTCAATATGCATCACATCCATGTTGTTTCGGATAACGAGCGTCCTCCAGTAGGCTAACTCCCTGAAGATACAAAATTTTCTCCAGTTGTGCTCTTTCCCGTACCCTGGAATCTTCGGATCTGGCACACCCTTGCTGTGTGGTATGTCAGTATCAAGTGCCTCTAGGTGTGAGAGCACTTCTTCACCAGATGGATAGTCCAGTGTGACAACCTCACGCTCGATTGTCCCGTCAAATTTATCCTTCTGCCTACGAAACTGATGGCCCGGTGGCAAAAGCTTACGGTGACATCTGAACCACGAGGGCTTTCTGCCGTGCTTTAACGTATGCTAGCTTCCCATGTGTGCTTCAGCCACACGTCATTCCCAATGCGGGAAAATCATGTATAGTCCACATCAAAGCGGCCCTCATCTGAAAATTCTGTTTAAGGGATGCATCATATGTTTCGACTCCATGATTCCATAACTGTTTTAACTCATTAATCAACGGCCTTAAATACACATCTATGTCCTTGCCGGGACTCTTCGGCCCCGGAATAAGCAACGACAAGAACATGTATGGCTTCTTCATGCACATGCCTGGTGAAAGGTTGTACGGGACAATAATAACAGTCCAACAGGAGTAAGACGTGGTAGACTGACCGAAAGGGTTGAAGCCATCGGTTGCCAGACCAAGTCTAACATTTTGAACTTCCCGAGCAAAGACTGGATGCCTGCGGTCAAACTCCTTCCACGCCCCTCCATCAGCTGGGTGTGTCAGCACATCGGCATCGTTGCTACGAGTCTCATAGTGAGCCCTCATATGTTCAGCCGTATTAGAGGAGTAGTACATTCTCTGAAGCCGTGGTGTGACCGGGAAATATCGCAATATCTTCCATGCAATGTTTTTCTTCTTCCCTTTGTCCGGTTTGTACCTCGAATGATCACATACTGGACACCATGACAAATCCTTATTCTCTTTCCAGAATAATACACAATCATTATTGCACGCATCTATCCGCTCATAGCTCAACCCAAGTTTCCTCATCATCTTCTTCGCGTCATAGTACGACGGCGGTAGCTTTTCACTTTCGGGCAGAATTTCTTTGATTAAGGTAACAAACTCGTTAAAACCTTTCTCACTCAGCCCGTGGTCTGATTTCAACTGTAATAACCTACTAACCGCAGACAGTCGTGTGTGTTTCGGAGCTCCATCCCACAGCGGCTCTTCCGCAGCTCTCAACAACTTATAAAACTGATGAGCCCCCTCGTTCGGCGGTTGTGGACTGTCGTCACCACCTTTGTAACGCCAGTCAACATTAGCATGCCCAGCATCCATAATCATATCTCGGTAATCATACCGTGCCTCCTCCCTAACTTTAGTTTGACTAACCGGGTCGGACGACAATACTATCGTTTCCCCGTGCTGCGTCCACCTTGTGTATCCACCCATAAAGCTGTACCGACGATGATGCCATTTTACTTCAATTCTTTTTCTCCAATGCAACAACTCACATCTACCGCATGGACACCTTATCTTACCAAAGTCAACATGTGCGCGATGCGCGTAAGCGAAGTCGAGAAATTCGTCAACGCGATCCTCAAAATCGTCAGCATTCTTCCTTTTCATCCAACTTCGATCGACCGACATGACGACTGAATTATCGTACTGTATACCACCTTCAATTATGACCAATCATTAGGCAGGGTCGATGTAAATATGAATGCATGAATGTGACAACATGTCTATATATTTCCCCTCCATTCTCTAATAGGTAGTGGTCCTATCCCATTCAGAAAAGCACATGTTTATAAAACAGTGAATAACTCATGCTTAGTCCTATGTCTGCAAAAAAATCGGCAGCACCTCCCCGCATTTCTCCAAGTACACGACATCGATTAGGTGTTCTAACATTCATCAAACCTTGCCTTGTAAGGTTTGACAGATGTTCGAACACCAGATCTGTATGCACCCAGAGAAACACGTGAGAACGTGTACCAAATATCCACGACATAGAACACTGAGCATGAGTTGAAACACTGTTTTATAAACATGTAACTTTTCCAAATTGTCCAAACTGGACATCCAAAGGCTCATTACAAAGCATTACTTTGTAATGAGTACCTTTGAACGGGAACTAAGAGTTTTTATGCATGCATGCATTCAGAAATTGATAATATATGCAAGAATCTTTCTGAAATATCAAAACTATAGAAAGATCGTTGCATATGTTACCAATTCCAGTTTAAATAGAATTCGTTGGCAACAAGTTGAACCATCTCGTTGCCAATGGACTTCACAAAACAACAACGAATATAAAGAATACAGGTTTTATAAGAAACGAGTAATTGAACAATCTCTGGG
Source organism: Escallonia herrerae (assembly GCA_033070095.1). Lineage (NCBI taxonomy): Eukaryota > Viridiplantae > Streptophyta > Magnoliopsida > Escalloniales > Escalloniaceae > Escallonia > Escallonia herrerae. Next base: position 5,390 of record JAVXUP010003695.1, on the reverse strand, counting down.
CTAATTAGTGTTAATGAGGATTACCTTGGGCTAATTATAGCTAATTAGGGTTGATTATGAGTAATTAAGGTTATTTTGAGCTAATAGCCGGGTTTTATTGTGCGGAGTCGTGTTGATTAGTCCTAATTAGGGCTAATTAGGCATTAATTGGGTTATGTTAGGGCTAATTAGTGTTAATGAGGACTACCTTGGACTAATTATAGCTAATTAGGGTTGATTAGGACTAATTAGGGTTTAATTGTGCGGAGTAGTGTTGATTAGTCCTAATTAGGGCTAATTAGGCTTAATTGGGTTATTATGCTTAATTATGACTACTTAGGCACGTAATCAGAGTTTAGTTACGTGTTAGGGTTTAGGGTTTAATTAATCTAATCACGGGTCTATAAGATATGAGTAATTAGGGCTAATTAGGGTTTAATTTGGACTGATTGGTGTTAATTAGGATCAATTTGGAGTAATTACAGCTGATTTAATTTTCATTGGGTTCTTAGGGTAAATTAAAACTAATTAGGCTTGTTAGAGCTAATTAGGGTTAATTGGGTTCATTAGGGTTAATCGGGACTAATTAGGGCTAATTATAGCCAATGCTGGAGCCACGATGAGATTCTAAGGGGTGCTAAAAATGTCGCGTTAACCTAATTAACCTAAATTCAACAACCAACCATTCAACTAATTCACAGATATCTCAATCCAATTGGGCCACATCCTCCGTTAAAAATCTAAATTATCAAATTCTCAATGCACAGTCAACAATCTCAATTCCCAATACCTCATATAGGGTGTCGGTATGGTGTTCGACATCTCCGGACACGTCTGAAGACATTGTTTTATTTTTTAAATGCCGGACGTCGTGTCCGTCACCCCCTGAAGAGGTGCCGGACACCTCTTGAAGAGGTGTCCACAAGTATAAAGCCAAATTGTGACATTTCGGTGTCGGTGTCGATCGGACGCGGTGTCCGTGACCTACTGACACCTCGACACCTCATCGACACATCCAGAAACGTGTCGAACACCTTCGGAAACGTGTTGGACACCTCGGGACACATGTCCGACACCTACCAACACGTACCAACACCTCCGGACACGTCCAAAGTCATTGATTTATTTTTTAAATGCCGGACAACTTGTCCGTCACCCCTTCAAGAGGTGTCCACACATATAAAGCAAAAATGTAACATTTTTCGGTGTCGGTGTCGATCGGACGGGTGTTCATGACCTACCGACACCTCGACACCTCATCGACACATCTGGACACGTGCCGAACATCTCTGGACACGTGTCCGACACCTCATATAGGGTGTTCGAAGACATTGATTTATTTTTTAATTGCCGGACAGTCGGACACGGTGCCGAACACCCATTGAAGAGGTGTCCACAAGTATAAAGCTAAAATATGTTGTTTTGGTGTCAGCGTCGATCGGACGCGGTGTCCGTGTCTGTGCTACCTAATGGGGATCTCAATCTAATTGGGTCCCATCCTCCGTCAACAATCTCCATTCTCAATTCTCAAATGCTCAATGCAACAAAAATCACACATTCAATCCAATTGGGTCCCATCATCCATCAACAATCTCAATATCTCAAATGCTCAATGCACAATTAACAATCTAAAATCATCAATTAACAACCTAAAATCATCAATTAATAATCTCATTTACTTCAAATGCACAGCTAATAACCTAAAATCATCAATTAACAACCTAAAATCATTTATCGATTGGATTAGGGCATTCAATTTAAGGTTCAATTAGGGGTTCAAGTAGTTTAATTAGGGTTCGATTATCAGGGTTCAATTTAGGGTTCAATTATAGTTCAATTAAGTGCTCGGTTGAATTGGGGTATTCAATAGGGGGTTCAATAAGTTCAATTTAGGGTTCAGTTGGATTAGGGCATTCAATTTAAGGTTCAATTAGGGGTTCAATTAGTTTAATTTAGGGTTCAATTCGATTAAGGCATTCAATTTAGGGTTTAATTAGTTCAATTTAGGGTTCGATTGGATTAGGGCATTCAATTTAAGGTTCAATTAGGGGTTCAATTTTGGGTTCGACCTCGGATTAGGGCATTCAATTTAGGGTTCGGTTGGATTAGGGCATTCAATTTAGGGTTCAATTTGGGGTTCAATTTAGGGGACAGTTGAATTAGGACATTCAATTTAGGGTTCAATTAGGGGGTTCAATAAGTTCAATTTAGGGTTCGGTCGGATTAAGGCATTCAATTTAGGGTTCAATTAGGGGTTCAATTTAGGGTTCGGTTGGATTGGGGCCTTCAATTTAGGGTTCAATTTGGGGTTCGGTTGGATTAGGGCATTCGATTTAGGGTTCAATTAGGGGTTCAATTCAGGGTTCGGTTGGATTAGGGCATTCAATTTAGGGTTTAATTAGGGTTCAATTACTTCAATTTAAGGTTCAATTAGGCCAAATACTTCATAATCAACAAATTCAGAAGACAAAATAATGGCCAAACGTCCAAATTAACAACAATATAAGATTATACATGGCAGAGAAGACAAATTCGAATCTGGCTAAATGCTTGATAATCAACTTTGAAAAATAAACAGCAAGATTAATTTAGGGCAATTGACATACAGATCTCGAGGTGGGTACGATGACGGCAGTGTTGGTGGTGCGTTGGCAGTGGTGGGCTTCGTCGCGCGGCGCAAGTGGAGGGCTTTGTGGCACGGCGGTAGTGGAAGGCTTGGTGGCGCGGCGTTGAGTGAGGGACGGGGGTGTCATCGGAGGTGGGTTGCGCATAGAGGGGTCGCCGGAGATGGGTCGCCGTAGAGAGGGGTCGCAGGAGGTGGGTCGCCGTAGACAGGGGTCGCTGGAGGTGGGTCGCTGTAAAAAGGGGTGAGAGAAGAATTTTGGAGAGAGAAACGGGGAGAGAGAAACAAACCCGATGTGGGTTTATCAAGGATCTTTAGCGATGGAATAATACCGTCGTTAAAAATTCGTCGGTGAAAGTTTGACTTTTACCAACGGACTTTTTAGCGACGGTTTTATTCCGTCGTTTAAATAATTTAAAAAACCTTCTGAAAATACTAATTTTCTAAAAATATTTTGGCGACGATAAATCCATCACTAAAAGTCCGCCGTTAAAAGTCCGTCTGCAAATACTTTTACCGACGGTGACTTCCGTTGGTAATAGTATCAAACGACGGATTTTTAATGACGGGATATTCCGTCGCTTAAAGGCTTTTTTAGCTACGGAATACCTTCCGTCGCTAAAAATTCGTCGCAAAATGCATATTTTCTTGTGGTGTTTGTGTTTTGAATGCCTTACAGGAGGGGTTCACATTTGACTCTCCTGATCAGCAGGCACTGGGGTGGCAGGCCTTCTTTGCTTACATCGGCAAGAATTACCGTCGATGGCTCCACGATTCATGGGACCGGGCAAAGAAGATGCTGCCCGAAGGTGCCCCGTTGACGGAGATGAAGACATATCCCCCACATTGGATATCTCCGGCTGTATGGGGGGAGATGATAAATCGTTGGGCTACAGATCCAGGCTGGGACACCAAGAGTAAGAGCGGGGCCAAAACAGACAGAATAGAGATCCGATGCACATGGGGGGGGGGTTGGTGCCACACGACATCATCTGACACATGGATGGGGTCCAGAACCCAGATCTGGAAGATGATGAGGTCATAGCTCTGACGTATAATCAGACGCACATGCAGAAGAAGGACAAGGATGAGGGGCACTGAGTCGGCAACTATGTTGCGGATATTGCCCGGCGGATCGATGTAAGTCAATTTGTTTAAGTTGTTAATTTTTTTGTCTTTTCTCCTTAATGTCTGTTGCCCTAATTAATGCCCTAACATATCTTTAAATCACTATTTTTGCAGGCCTCGTATGAACAGCTTAGGGGGTCCGAGCTGCAGTCCGGACAGCCATCAGCGTCTACTAGTATTGGTGCGACTACTGGGGCATTGAAGCGATGGCCGGATACGCCGGAGGTCGTCAATTGGCTGAAAGGCCGCATACACGACTTGCCTAACACGACTGCTCGTGCCGTGATAGGAGCGTCCTCACCCTCCGTTGCCCCTCCACAGACACCGGCTCCTCGACATCGGTTAGACGACGAGGATATCTAGAGCATTGCTATGGTGGTGTTGAGGATGAATAGAGAGCAAGCCGGCCCTGGATCAGCAGGATCCAGATCCGAGACTTGGTAACCCCTGATGAGCCCCTTCTCGTGCCCGGTCCCAGCTTGTCCCCCCTCGCCTGGCTTGTACATCATGAGTATTTTTTATAATAAATATTTTTTTACAATTGTTTGTATATATATCTTTGTGTATTGATTATTGTGTGTTGTTGAGAATTAAAATTTGTATTACAGGTTTGGGTAATAAAAAAATAATTTTTTTTTTTTTTTGACTTTTGGCGACGAATTAATTCCGTCGCTAAAAGTGTTTCTTCTATCAGTTTTTAGTGACGGAATATTCCGTCGCCAAAATTTTTTAGCGACGGAACATTCCGTCGCTAATTTTACAAAATAGAAAATAAATTAAAATACGTAAAATATAATTAGCAACGAATATTCTGTCGCTAATTAGTAAATAACTCCGTCGCCAAAAAAGTGCAATATTGGACGACGGATTTGAAAATTCCATCGCCAAACTTTTAGTAACGGGCTTTTATACGAGGGACTTTTAGCGACGGTATATCCGTCGCTAAATGTTTTAGCGACGGATTTTTGGCTTTTAGCGACGGATTTACCCGTCGCTAAAAGCCTTTTTTCTTGTAGTGAATTTTGGGACGCCATACCCTTATAAGCCTTCTTAAATATATTTACCCTAATTGGAAACTTACTATAAACACCCCGCACCGCACACTTTAGATATATATTTTTTCAAATTCACCAACAAATTTTTAATAATACGAAAAGACCCTGAACAAATCTGATTAAAGTTAAATACGAATTTTTGATTAAAAAAAAATTTGGGGTGTTATATTTTTCTCACTTTTAGAAATATGGTCCTCCAAATTTACGTACCTCAGGATCTATAAAAAATGATAATATTTCCTTCTGACTTTATCATTGGTCTCTCACGTGACCTCCTCAACCACATGGTTCCTCCACATAACTTTAACCAGAGGAATTTTCTTCATTCAGTCTGCTCCTTATGATCTAGAATCTGAACTAGATGTTCTATGCCAATGAAATTTTCTCCATTCTGCAATGGCTTCGGTTGTTATACATGCTAGGGTCCGAAATGTACTTCCTTAACATAGACAGATCGAACACATTATGAACACTTGCTAACTCAGGCGGTAAGGCAACCCGGTAAGCGAGAGAACTATTATGTCTAGTACTTCGAAGGGTCCCACATACTTAGGTCTCAACTTCTCTTGTTTTCCTAAACCGTAGTACTCCTTTCATTGGTGACA
>JAVXUP010003694.1:0-56571 GCA_033070095.1 Escallonia herrerae | reverse complement strand
AGCATGATTACTTGTTGATTCGCCTTTAACATGCTAGATTAAATTATGTGCATGTTACGATTTTTTCCGGATACATGAATGAGACCCATTATTAAAATTCGAAATTTATTGAGCATGTTTTTCTGAAAAATAATTATATGTTTTTGTTCTCCTATGGTTGAGGATGAACTCCATAAAATTTCGTGATTTTTGGATGCATGATTTGTGAGAAATCACGATTTTATTTTTCAAGAAAACTGTGATTTTTTCGAGTTTTGGGACTCAAATTCGGAGCATGATATTCTGTTTTTATCATGATCGGTTGGTACATAATTAATCTATGTTGTATAAGCTTTCCAACGATATATCGTACGCATTATTTGGCTTAAAAACGAGAGAGATATGGCATCCCGAAGTTGGCATCGCGACATGGCGGCGCTGGAAAAATTAGGGTTTTCCTATGAAGAAGATGAACAGTAACCCACGCGCGCCACGCGCTCAAGCCGAGCCGTACACGCGCCACACGCGCAAAACCGCGCCGAAACGAGCCGTCACGCTCATCCACGCGCCAGCCGTGGCTGAGCCCAGGCGCGTAACGCGCCCACGCGCTCTCACGCGCCAGCAAGGCTGCGTCCACGAGCCCACGCGCTCCACGCGCGCGTGCTTCCACGCGCCTGCTCCAAGAATAGCTGCGCTGTCCCACGCGCACGGCGCGTGGAGGCGCGTGCAGGATGGTTTTTGGCCGGTGATCGTCACCGCCGGCGAGTGGAGCCTTGTCATGCCTTCTGAAAATTTTCATGGTGCTGAATTACCTTTATACCCTCTGTGTGTGTTCTGTTTAATTTTTAAACGACTTTTTCTATGAAAAATTAACTTTAAAATTTTGTTTTATACACACAGAATTTTTATTTAATTTCAGAGGGCATATTAAGGATAAATTTACTGTTTGCCAATTTTTTAGGATTTATCTCTCAGTTTTTGGTCATTTGTGAGTATTTTTGTGGTACTTTTGTGGTTCCCAAAAATACGAATAATGCGTAAATATTATTTTTTGCACTTCGTGAGTAGCAATAAATATTTTTGGAGAGTTATATGACATAGATAAATTATGTCTAATTTGTTACATGCTTGCCTTGATTTGTGTTATGGTTTAAATATACTTTTGAGGTATATTTGTTGGGTTTTTGGTAAATCCACACTTTTAAACCATTTATATTTTCAAGGCCCTTGTCGCCCGTTTTCCTTGGGAGGAGAATGTGGCCTATTCATCCATTTTATTACCCTGTAACTTCTTATTTGAGTATGCTAGTTTTAGGTTAAATGGATGGATATTAGATTGGCATTCTAAAGAAACTTATGTTTAATGTGTTTACTCTTGCTTTAAGAAAATTCTTTTGAGAATAATGTGCTGTGCGGCATCTCCATTTGTTTTATTGGAGTAGTTTGTAGTAGGATTCTCAAAGATGTTGTATTCTGCTATTTCCCTGTATATTTCGAGAAAGCCTTGTACGGGGATGTAATTTCGCACGCACATTATTCAAACCAGAATTTTCTTAGCATAAGTTATTAGAATGCCAATAGGGCTCAATGGAGTCCTTGCAAATTTAATTGCATGGTGCAATTTTATATTGTTCTAAATTATCATGTGGATGATTTATTATATTGTGGCTTATATGATGATGAAATTTATTGCGAAAAATTACTTGAAAAATATTTTTCCCAACTCACATACATGGGAGATGATTACGAGCTTAGCAGATTTTCGATTTCATGATGTGAGGAAGGATTATGTTTTTCATTTGAATTTTTTGAAATAAATAGAAGGATGTATAATTAATGTCTTTTCCTTGCGCAATCTAATGTAGTGAATATAATGGCCACCAAGAATGTCATAGCTGATCTCGTTAAGGGTGAGAAACTTAACGGAGATAATTATGACGTTTGGCACAAAAAGATGAAATTCATGCTGAACGAACAAGAGCTCGAGGAGCACTTGACCAAGGAGATGGTCGCGCCAACTGAGGCGCAACCCCTAAGAGACCACACTGCCTACCAGAAATGGAATCAGAAAGATCGTAGTGCGCGCTACACCTTGTTGAGCAGCTTGCAAAATGATCTAATTGGGCAGTATGATGAACTTCCAACTTGCAAAGCTTTATGGGATCAGCTCAAGTTTTCTTTTGGTGGAACCTCAACTACGCGGCTTCGTAGCCTTGTGATTAAGTTTGAGGAGTACACAAAAGACCCTAAACATACCATGAGTGAACATCTAAGGATGATGTCCAATATGATTGGTAAGCTAAGGGATGCTGGCCATGCGCTCACAGATGAGCAGCAAGTCAGAGCTGTCATAAGGTCCCTTCCTGCCTCGTGGGCCAATATGAAACAGATATTGACCCACAGTGAAAACATCAAGAACTTTTCTGATGTTTCACAGCATGTCATCCTTGAGGACGAGACTCGAGATACTGACAAGACCCTTGCTTATGTCGCCCAAGGGGGATCGCGCAATGCAAATGGCAAGCGCGAAAGACAAAGTAAGAAAGGTAAGAAAGGCGAGGCTAGCACTTCTGCGCCAAAGGAAGGAAAAATGAAGAAACGCAAGAGAGGAAAACGTGGTGGGAAAAAGGATCTGTCTAAAGTTAAATGCTTCAACTGTCAACAGAAAGGACACTTCGCTCGTGATTGCACTGAGCCGAAGAAGGTACTTTCAGAATCTCTCTCTCAGTTATATGTTTCCTCACATGTGATGGTTGCTCATTCCCAACCTGTGTGGTTTGTGGATACAGGTGCAACAAAACATGTAGCACGTGATCGAGAGGGGTTCGTAGATTATCACCGGATTCCAGCGGGTAGCAAACATATCTTCATGGGAAACAATAGTTCCGAAGAGGTGCTAGGGGTTGGTTCTTACCAGCTCAAGTTGCGCACTGGGCGCACATTGATTCTAGAGGATGTGCGATATGCACCCACAGTTCGGCTTAATCTACTTTCAGTTACTGCTTTATTAGACAGTGGTTTTTCCTTTATTTTTAGGGGTAATAAGTTGGACATTTTTTTGGATGATGTTTTGTTCGGACATGGTTTTCGCATGGATAGTCTTTTTCAATTGGATTTAATTGATTCTCAGTCTTCTTATTCTTATGTGGTGAATGATAATATTGTGAATGATTCTACCACCTGGCATGCAAGACTGGGCCACATAGGCCAAGATAGAATGACTCGTTTGGCTAGAGAAGGCCTTTTAGGCCCACTCGCAAAAGTCAATCTACAAACTTGTGAGGCTTGTTTGGCGGTAAAGCATGCAGGAAGCCTTTTGGAAAGGCTGTGAGAGCAACTCAACCACTTGAGCTAGTTCACTCTGATATATGCGGACCTATGAGTGTAAAGGCACGCCATGGCGCCTCTTATTTCCTTACACTGATAGACGATTATACGCGATATGGTTATGTGTATCTGATATCTCACCGCTACGAAGCTTTGGACTGTTTCAAACGCTTTGTAGCTGAGGTTGAGAATCAGAAAGAGAAGAATTTAAAAACTCTTCGCACTGACCGAGGACGCGAATATTTGTCAGATCACTTCAAGAAGTTTTGTGAGGAAAAGGGGATACGCAGGCAACTTACTATTCCTAATACTCCACAACAAAATGGTGTTGCGGAAAGAAGGAATAGAACATTGTTAGACATGGTTAGGTCTATGATGGCGCAAGCAAACCTTCCTATATCTTTTTGGGGGGATGCCCTTTTGACTGCAGCCTATATACTTAATCGTGTGCCTTCACAGTCAGTCAAATCCACCCCTTATGAGCTTTGGAATGACCAAAAGCCAAATTTGGATAACTTGCGCCCATGGGGCTCAGCAGGTTATGTTCACAGTACTTCTCATAAGTATGGGAAACTAGGGCCTAGAGCAAAGAAGAGTATCTTTCTAAGGTATTCTGAAAACTCTAAAGGTTATGTAATGTATGGTGAACATCCAAATGGTGGAAGGACTGAAATAGAGTCTCGTGATGTCGATTTCATAGAGAGTGATTTTCCTAGCATTGGAGATGCGAGTAAGAATCTTGACCTCTATGAGTTAGAGGAGGTTGAACCCACTTTACCATCTTCAAGCGAAGGTGGGGAATTAGTTCCTCATCCGGTTGTCGCTGAAGATAGTGTAAGTGACCTTCAACCTAGTGGGAGTATCCCAGACAGTGGGAGCACACCACAAGGACCATTAGGTCAACAAGATTCTCAACTGCGTAGAGGTGCACGAGGAAGAGTTCCACGTCGTCGTTTTGAGATTGACGGAGAAATTCTTATGTGCACTCCAAATGATGAAGACGAGCCTACTTCTGTGGAAGAAGCCTTATCTTCATCTGCTAGAAATGAGTGGATGGCTGCAATGAAGGATGAGTTAAGCTCAATGGAAAAGAATCGAGTCTGGGAGTTGATTGACCTTCCGCCAGGGCGCAAGACTATTGGAAACAAGTGGGTTTTTAAAGTCAAACGCAAGGTAGATGGGTTAATCGACAAGTATAAGGCACGTCTTGTGGCGAAAGGCTATACCCAACTGCGGGGTGTGGACTATGAAGATACTTTCTCCCCAGTGGTGAGATTTGCTTCAATTCGCCTGATCCTAGCTATTGTCGCCCAGCAGGATTTAGAACTTTTTCATATGGATGTTAAGACTGCGTTTCTCAATGGAGAACTAGACGAAGAGATTTATATGGCTCAACCCGAGGGTTTTGAAGTCAAAGGACATGAGCGCAAAGTTTGCCGTCTCAAACGTTCTATATATGGTCTCAAACAATCGTCTAGGCAGTGGTACTTTAGGTTTCATCATGCCATTACCTCTATAGGTTTTGAAATGATTGAACAAGACCATTGCGTTTACGTAAAACGATCCAAGAAAAATATTCTAATCCTTTCTTTGTATGTGGATGACATTCTTTTAGCTGGAAATGACATGAGTTCCATTGTCGCCACTAAGCAGTGGCTGTCCTCAACTTTTGAGATGAAGGACATGGGAGAAGCTAATTATGTGCTCGGGGTTAAAATCATACGTGATCGTCCAAAGAGACTTCTCGGTTTGTCTCAAGAGACATATATCAAGAAGGTCATTGAACGATTCCGTATGCATAACTCAAAACCCATAGACACTCCAATGGACAAGGCGTGTACTTTAACAACAGACCAATGCCCAAAGAATGATGAGGAAAAGAATCGGATGTCCAAAGTGCCTTACGCGGCTGCAGTTGGGAGTCTGATGTACGCTATGTTGTGTACGCGTCCAGACATCTGCTTTGCCGTTGGAATGGTGAGTCGTTATCAGAGTAATCCTGGACCCGCTCATTGGAATGCGGTGAAGAGGATCCTTCGATACTTGCGTGGAACCGCTGATCTCGTCCTGTGTTATCATGGTGGAGACTTGAGACTGAGAGGATACAGCGATGCTGATTGGGGCGCTGATAGAGATGAGCGCATATCCACTTCGGGTGGAGCTATCTCTTGGCACAGCAAGAAAAAGTCTTGCATCGCCCTATCCACGATAGAGTCGGAGTATGTTGCTTGTTCAGCAGCAGTCCAGGAAACTGTTTGGTTGAGGTCATTCTTACAGGCTCTAGGGGTTACAGCTCATGCAGATGAGTCTGTCACTGTTCACTGTGTCAATACAGCTACCCTAGATTTTGTAACGGACCCCAAATATCAAACACATAGGCCTTCGTTATCACTTCATTAGAACTTTAGTTGCGCAAGGAGAGGTGTCCATGAAACATATACCTACTGGCAGAATGGTGGCTGATCCTTTGACCAAGCCCATTGCTAGAGATGTTTTCCTTTCTCACATTAGGAGTATGGGACTACGTAGGTTTTGATATGTTTATGGCATCTTATGTACTTGACATTATTTATTACATTAAATTTTCATTCCTTGATTTGAGTTTATTTTGGAATGAATGGATAATCTTTGTGATTACATATACATCCTTGTTGAGAGTGTCACCAGGCTCGAATTGACCCACTCACACGGGTAATTCACCTTGGCGCTAAGATAGCGAGCAAGATGAGACATAATTGTCTTAAGCGCCAAGTGGGCGAATAAGATGATACAGCTTATAAAGCAAACATGTCGCCTTAGTTGGAGCTAAGATGAGACCTAATAAATGTAGGTCGATCATAGAGTATCTCCACAACTCTATGTAGCCTGTTTACAGCCGAATGTGAGATTTCAGGCAGGCACTATGAGAGTGACTGGGCTGAAAAACTCAGGTTAGGCGCTTGTACAGCGACTAGACTTAGATTCGTATGGCGTATTTATTATACATTTATGTGACACGCCCTTGCGGGTTACGCCATAGCATGCAAATCATACTGCATGTGCTAAATGCAGACCGACAGTGGGAGTGACGAATGAATCCCTGCTTCGTCACTGTGTGAGCCACTTGGATCAAAATTTTTGATCATATATGGTACCCTTTTCACCTTAGACTATGTCATGAAGAGGATACTCAATGTCGCTACTTTAGCATGTACCCTTGGATCATGGATGATGCGGTCTCGCGGGGCATGTCTAGGAAAGCGGTTGGGTCTAATTGGAATGACATGAGGGCTTTGGGAAGAAAGTTCAATATTACATCATGTTGTGTGATTCATAGCCCGGGCGACTTTGTCGATTTTCGTTTCGATATGAGTCATGAATACATAACATATGAGAGGTTTAACACTGCTCATTATGAGGGATTTGAGAGTGTTTAATCTGGTGTAGTTGAACTATCTGGGGTACATACGAGATTTATTGGAGTGATGTATTGTGTTAGTTTGGTGATAACTTAATACAATACTCCTCAACTGGACATCCTTTCTCGTAGGTCGCACGTTCCATTTCCTGTATGAGGAGATGAGTGGACGAGAGATAAAGAGGGACTACGATTTATTTGCCCTGTGTGTGGGCGAGTGGGAGCTGTTAATAAATTGGGTCAATGGACCCATTATCCGCCCACTAACAGATAATGTGTATTTGTTAGTCTGGATAATTACAGTTAATTAGAGGATATTTATCTCCTAAGTGTTTGAGGTAAATACATCTTTATCTCCTAAGAGTTGGAGGTAAAGCCAGTCTCTAATTGTATCTCTATATAAAGGCTAGAGATATCCCAATAAAAAAAGGAAGTCATAGCAATAATCCCTCTCTCTATAGCACTCTCTCTAGAGCAATCACCAAGCTCTAGGATTTGGTTCGTGGACGAAGAACTCGACTCTAGTAGCCGTTTTCGTACCTGCGAAAAAGATCAAGCGTGTTGGAGGCTCGTAACAACAAGGATCCTACGTCGGAATTTTCGAAGACTTCGTACGGTATGTTTTCGAACCCATTACGTGTTACGTGGTAGCACGATAATTGTTGTAATCGTTTCAACATGCAATTTACTCAAGTTTTGTTTTTCAATTTTGTAAGGGAAAAACAATGAAAGAGAGAGAGAGATTGAGAAGGAAACCGGTCTTGATAAGCAATGAACTCCACGGTCAATGTTGGCATCATACTGTCAAGGCTCAAATTAGACGTTACACAGAATTAGACGCTGAATAAGCTTAAAGGTGACGTGGTTGTTGAGCTTCAATGTCAATGTTGACATCATATAGGAATTGAGTACCATCGAGGCTCAAATTGGACGTCATGCAGAGTCGGACACCGCATGAAATCGAAGTAATGTAGTTCCTGAGCTCCTAGGTCCATTTTGATGTCATACAAAAACTGAGTACCGTTGAGGCGCAAGTTATACGTCACATAAAGTTTGACACAATAGAAGCCCAGAGGCGGTGCGTACATAGATTTCTCACAAGGTTGTGCTAGCTTGCACTAAAAAAATTCAGTTAGCCTCCATTTAGGTCGCACAAAAATAATAAATGTAAGGACAAAGAAGGAAAACAATGTATGTGGTCTTTTGAGGAAGAAAAAAAAAAGTTCAGAGCTCCTTGGAACAAGAAAAGGATAAGGCACATAGATATCATCAACCGAAAAGAAAAGAGGAAAAAAAACAATTTTTTTTGTATGCCCGTGGGAAGGTGTTATGTGTTATTACAGGTTTGAAAGATTAACATGGATGGCGGATAAATCGCAGTTATTCCATAACCCACTCAAATGGCCGAAAACAATGTTGGTTAAATATGGTTACTGACATTTCTACAAATAAATTAAATGACAAAATTAGCAACACTTTTTGTACATTATTAATGAGATATTGCAGAAACAAAAAATTTGACACCAATATGTCACATGACAACAAAGGATTATGCAACAAATGTTTTCTCGTCGAATGAGCAACAAACGTGAGGGACTTCAAAATTTGACATGTGTGTTTCAAATAAGCAACCACCGCCGGCAGCCACCGCCGCCTGACAACCACCTCCGGCTGCCGGTAACCACCACCGGGCGGCAGCCACCACCGCCAGCAGTCACCTCCGGTAGCCGTCGCTGCCCGACAGTCACCTCCAATTGCCGACAACCAACACCGGGAGGCCACCGCCTACAGCCACCGCGCCCGACAGCCACCGCCGCCCGCCGGCAACCACCACCTGGCTGCAGCCGCCTCCGGCCACCACCGTCGACAGCCACCACCTCCGACCGCCAGCAGCCACCTCCAGCCATCACCGCCGGCAGCCACTGCCGGCGACTGCCGCGACAACAGCCGGCTGCCTGCCGGCGACCACCGCCGGCCACCACCACCATCGACCACCACTATGCCCCACCACCGCCACCGCAAACCACCACAAAAAAAAGTCAAAATAAAAAGGGTTACCAAACACCCAAAAAAAAAAAAGATTATTAAACACCCACTTGTTTTTGTAAAAAAAAATAAATTAAGCTGCTCTTTAAAAATTGAAAACTAAAAAAAAAAGTTCTGTCTAACAGACCCTAAGGCTTCGTTTGACAAAAAAAAAAGGGGGCTAATTACACCTATGTCCCTGAGGTTTGGGGGTAATTACACGCAAGGACACAAAATTTCAAAATGTAACATACGTGACCAAAAAAAGTTTAAAAAGTAACACTTTTATCCAACCGTTAGGGTTCCGTCTAAAAAGTGTAATTTTCGTCATTACGTATTTTAAAAATGGCAATACTGCCCCTGTACAGTATATCGTGAATAATTATAATTTATAATTTTTAAATTAGGATATCAAACCCTAATTTTTTAAAATTAGGGTTTTAAAACCTAATTTGAAAATTAGGCTTATCAAACCCTGAAATTAAGAACCTAATTTGAAAATTAGGGTTTCAAAACCCTAATTTTCAAATTAGGGTTTCTATCTTCAGATCTGATCTCCCCGCCGGCAGCCCACGCCGCCGGCAGCCTCCAGATCTGATCTCGCCGCCGGCAGCCCAAGCCATTTCTATCTCCAGATCTGATCTCGTCGCCGGCAGCCCAAACCGTTTCTATCTCCAGATCTGATCTCGCCGCCGGCAGCCCAAGCCATTTCTATCTCCAGATCTGATCTCGCCACCGGCAGCATAAGCCTCCTCCCTCACCCCACGCCGCCGGCAGCCTCTCTCGGCCCACTATCCGGCAGACTCACCCTACCCCACCACGCCAGCGAGCCCCTTGGCAAACCCACCCCATCACGCCGGCAAACCCACACCGCTGATACGTCGCCAGCAAGCCCCTTGGCAAACCCACGCCGTTTAGATACCGTCGGCAGCCCTTTCTCACTCTAAACCCCATTTCAATTCAATTCAACGGAGTGGTCGTCGTCATTTCTTGGGCGACGGGGGTCTTTGAGCGATGATCGGCGTCCGACTCGAGGAGAGGAGAAAATGATGTGCGGTGACGGAGGAGGGGGAGGGGGAGGGTGGTGCGGTGGCCGGGGAAGGGGGAGGGTGTTACGGTGACGGGGATGGGGTCAGTGATTGTAGCGACGGCGAAGGACGAAGGCAGACGGGGTGGGTGGGGGGTGACCGGGGAAGGGAAGGCTGGGGGGCCGCGAAGTGGATGGGGAAAGGATGGGGGAAGAGAGAGAGAGAGAGAAAAAAAAATTAGGGTTTTTCTTTTCAAAGATACAATGGCATTTAAAAAAATAACTTTCTAACGTAAGGGCAATAAAGTCATTTTGTTAAAACTGTTAGAATTTTTAGGGTTCCGTTTGTCAACGGACATAAGTGTTACATTTTGAAACTTTGTGTCCTTACGTGTAATTACCCCCAAACCTCAGAAACATAGGTGTAATTAGCCCAAAAAAAATTTTGTTTTCAGTTTTTAAATGGAAAAAATTAAAGAGCAGCTTAATTTTTTTTTTTTACAAAAACAATGGGTGTTTGATAACCCAATTTTATTTAAGTTTTTTTTTTTATAACCCAGTTTTTATTTTAATTTTTTTGTGATGGTTTACAATGGCGGTGGTGGGGCATAGTGTTGGTCGACGGTGGTGATGGTCGGCGGCGGCTGCCCGTGGTGGCCGGAGGCAGCTGCCACCCGGCGGTGGCTGCCAGCGGCTGGAGGTGGCTGCCGGTGGCGGCTACCACAGTCGCCAGTCGCCACAACCTCCGGCGACTGCCGGCAAGCCGCCGCCGGTGGTCGCTTGAGGTGGCTGCTGGCGATGGGAGGGTGGTGATGGTGGTCTCAAAAAAAATCAGTTTTTAGAGTTTTTTTTCCTCTTCAGTTTAAAAACTGATTTTTTAAATTGGAGAAGGAAAAAAATGGTTAACAAACGTGCTTTTTTTTTTTCAAAACCAACATCGCCGTCAACCACTGCGTGATGGTGGTCAGGTGGAGAGAGAGAGAGAGAGTTTGTTTTGATTAAATTAAGGAAGACAAAAAATCGAGGTGCTGATTCGGTACGCTTTTTCAAAGTTAGGTACTTCTTTGTTTTGAAAATCGACATGTTTTTTAGATATATTTTTATGTTATGAACGGTCCCACCCCTCAGACTTTTTAACGATAGCAATCGTCCGTCAACCGAGATACTAATTTGATACGCTTTTTCAAATTTAGGTAATTCTTTAGCGCACTTTTAAACTTGAGTATTAAAACTGTACAAAATGTAAACTTCAGGATACAGTTTTGAAATTTGTCCTGTCTTTTAAACAAAAAGATAAATGAGCGATAATAAATGAAGAGAAAATTGTATACATGTTATATCCCATCAAACTCTAGTTCCCATAAATATAGTAGGTTAAGGAAAATTTGGGAGAGCTTCTCTAGCTTCCACAATCTTGTGACATTGGGTTAGGGAGCTTCCGTATGACTTCTTGGCTCAAGCCTTAGATGTCAAGGGGAAAGCTTCAAATGACCGTTGATTTCAAGGTGATCTCACTGAAAATCTTGCATACTTAAAGTATTATTCGTGATCAAGGTGCCAAACTCTTACGTGAGAATTACAATTTTGTTGTCTTTTCGCATCATCTAGGAGAGATCACTCCATTCAATTCGCGATTACCCATTGGGCCCTTGCATAAGTTCTCGTCTTTCCACGTCAACTCAGAGATATCACGCCATTCAATCCACAACCATGTTGCAAGGCCTCGAATCGGCATCACAAACTCATTATATTCTTGCATCATTTTTGGGAAATTGTGCATTAAATGGTTCGGGACCGAGCAGCCCTGGAATCCAAATAACATGTTCATAGCACTTCATTCCAAAAAGATTGCTATACAATATAGTACTAATTTGCTAGGCCCTCGAGTCGACATAAAATAAAAATAAAAAAAATCTCCTATCTTTTAATGATGTTTTAAGGAGCTCACCCCGTTGAACTGAGACCACGTCGGTCGTCAGACACTAGAGTCAAGCCTTTTTTGTATAAAGCGAGTATTCAGAATAATATATAGAGATTGTATCCAACTTATTTCTCAAGTATATAAAAACATTGTTATTTGCCACTTTGATTTTTCATGTGGTTTTCAATAGGCACAATTTGTGTACAGATGTGACTAGCCATTTACTAGTTATGTAACCTCTTACGTGATAACAATCATTATACTTGTTTTCAAAGCTTTATTTGGCTATCTTTTATTAGTGATAGTGTGTGACCATATAAAATGGCCAACTCTAATGTGATCAATATATGCAATCTACTACCATTACTTTGAAAACAATCATAAGTGCTTTAGCATTAGGCGTAACTTATAAAAAGCACAAATATATATTCCATCTGTACCCTTTCCAAAGCACCATTTGCTTCTTCAACACACAAATAGTTAGTCTTTAAGTTGAAAAAGATTTAAAACTATCAAAAATAAAAGACTATCAAGATAATGTCTCGCTGTTATTGGTAACACACGATCGTGTTAGGTAAATTTCTTCAGGAAACTTTTACTAAAGCTTGTTCTTGATTCAAAAATGTGCATTTTCATATATTTACACACTTGTTTGCATCTCATTTGTCGTAGGTAACTTTAATGCACTTTTTAACAACAATGATAGTGTGAGAGATGTTTCCAAAAGACTTGTGTGCAATAAGTAAGAAAACTAGATGTCAACTTTGTCGCTATAATAAATGGTAACGTGGTAAGCCACTTTTTTGCCCCTTGATGAAAATTCCTTGTGTCAACCATGGTTGCAGCCAAAAACATGTCGCTTAAAATAAGGTGTAAGAGGACTTCAAAACAAAAGGGTCATGTAATGTCTTGCCTCGTGTAGTGGAAAGAACATAAACCTCCACAACGAGAACAATTATTTAACAATGTTGTTAAGCATTTAAGTGTTGGTAGATTGTGTAACTAACAAAGCACACGAGACAAGTATATTTGATATGCAAAACTTTGATGGATAATTGAGCACGAGAGATACAATATTGAAACTTATACTAGCCAAAATGTTACTTAATGGCCCCACTATTATGTTTTATTGACATTATATTATATAATACGAGCTGCCTTGCATACACAATGCGTGTGTAACTCATTAATAATGTGACTAACAAATCCAACAGATAAGGAATGTAATAATAAATCTATAAATATCGTTAAACTCTATTAATTTTAAATTACATATCCCTACAAATCATTAAACTCTAATGAACTTTAAATCTCATCAAAATCTTATTGCCACGTTAAACTCATTTCATTGTATCACTCGCCTAATCAGAAACTACAAACAAATGTAAATCATATGCATAAATTCAAACAATAAATTAAAGAGTTTCAATATTACAAATCATTAAACTCTTAGTTAATTTGATACAATGTCAAGCTCTTGAACAATGTCTTGCCTCATGTAGTGGAAAGAACGTAAACCAAGCTCTTTAAGAACGAGAACAATTATCTAACAATGTTGTTAAGCATTTAAGTGTTGGTAGATTGTGTTAACTAACAAGGCACACGAGATGAGCATATTTGATATGCAAAACTTTGATGGATAATTGAGCACACAAGATACAATATTGAAACTTTGGCCCGTATGCCACTCTTTTTTTTTACTCTGTTTTGACCCAGTTTTAAAATTTTCCAAAAGTCCAACAAAATTGGGGTGTTTAGTTGAGTTTTTGTTTTGAAAAAGTGCCCAAGAGTTTAAAATTTGAGCCCGTTTCCAAAAAGAGCACTTTGCTCTTTTCTCTGTTTTGAAAACCCATTTTTCACACGGGGGTTGAGGAAGGGATTAATGAGGTCAAGGTTTCGAGCCTCACTAGCAACAGAATTGCATTTTTTTCTTTGTTGGGTATGAAACCCACTTAAATTAAGTTTCTTTGTCATCTCTTTCACCTGGTTTGCTCGATCGGCCGCACCTCTTCCCAACTGACTATATAGCCCACCGCATCCATCACCTCCACGAACATCGGCGACTCTACCACTCCACCTCTTCCCACTGCGACTTGTAACACTTTCTCTCTCCCTCTCTCTCTCTCTCCCCCCGTCCCGAAAGCCCTAAATTAAAAACCTAATCGGAATTTGGCTCTCATTTGATGGATACAACCTGATAGTCAGCCTCTCCATTTCACTTTAATCACCTAGGTAAATAGCAATTCATTTCGGTCCCCTCCCCCCCCCCCCCCCCCGCTTCTCGAAAGCCTTAAATTAAAAAGCTATTCGGAATTTGGCTCACATTTGATGGATACAACCTGACAATCGGCCCCTCCCAATCAGCCAAGTAAATAGCATCATCTCATTGCTCCTGATTGTCTCCAATTTTAGGACTCTGGGCGAATAAAATTAGCTAATAATGTTGGTTGTTATTCAAGCTATATATATATATATATATATATATATATATATATATATATTAAAAAAATAAACCCAAAGAGTTGTCCTGCTAAACAATTGGGATTTTCTATTTTTTTGAAAAAATAAACTCTGTCAAACATCCACCAGTTTTTTAAATTGGTGAAAAAAAACAAACAAAACTCTTTCTAGTTTTCTTTTAAAAAAAACTGAAAGTGTTATCAAATAGAGCCTTATACTAGCCAAAAATGCTACCCAATGGCCCCACTACTCTGTTTTACTGTCATTATATTATACAGTACGAGCTGTTGTGCATATACAATGCGTGCGTAACTCATTGATAACGTGACTTACAAATATAACAGATAAGGAATGTAATAATAAATCTATAGATATCATTAAACTCTATTAATTTTAAATTACATATCTCTACACAATCATTAAACTCTATTACTTTGAACTTTCAAAAAAAATTTAAATCTCATTAAATCCCTAATTTATTGCCACCAAAACAATTTTATAAAAAGTTGTTTCTGCCGTGCACAGCAGTGCATGTGTGACTCATTCATTGTATCACTCGCCCAACTGCCAGAAACTACAAACACATGCAAATGGCTTCATTCATGCAAAAATTCAAATAATAAATTAAAGAGTTTGAGTATTACATTCCTTATTTTATGGTGCTTAATTGAATTGAGGATTAGTTTAAAGGTATGGAATTATAGACTGCTTAGTTAGGATCCACCATTGGAACTGCTATATTAACCAATAAGGAGGAAAAAGTGAAGTTGCTAAGTGTACAACCAATGTTGCATATTGTGCAACCATGTTCGCACTTTAGCTGAGCCCAAATCATTCATACAACTTAAGGGTACACCTATAATGCATAGTGTACAACCAGTAATGTGTTAGGCCATATGATAAAAGCTGCCCACATTTCCACTTATCACCATCCACCACAGCCAGCAACACCCACTGAACTGCCATGCCACTACCCATCACGGGCCACCGACCGTAGCCACCATGACCCACCAATCCCCCATCAGCATGATTTACAATTGCCGGCCACCACCTCTCCATGAAGACAACTGATTGCTACATCTTAAATCGGCCAAACCACCAACTGCACAACAACCTACTGCACACCCATGACCACCAGCAGCCATCAGCCATATCACTGGCCTAACACCACCGCGTTTTCTTCATATAACCACCACTCCCCGTCGCACGCGAAGGACCCCAAAGACTTTCATTTTTATAAATTTGACAAATTCAAACTCTCAGTCAAAGAAATTGCTGCCAAATTATATTTTACTCTATCCTCTAAACAATCGGCTCCAAAGCGACACCATATCCAAATGACAACGATGGTTTCTTCAATTGGCTGGTCAACACCATCAGTGATAGATCTTCGACCCACCGTCAGCCACCAATGTCGACTGATCTTTAACCCATGAACAACCAATGGCCACCATACTGCCCTCTAACAGCCAACCAATGCTTGTTGCTGCAACTTGCCATACCAGACCACCTATCCTAGACCACCAAGGCTGACCAATCTTGAAAATTACAAGGTGCGTGTAAAATGCAAACCACACCTGTAAAGTACTTGATGGTACGAATTGGAAGCTTGAGGCTTACATTGATTGAAAGAGAAAAAAATCTATAATTCTGCTTGAGACCTTGGAGGATATGGAAGCTGGCAGTTGGGAGATGCAACCTCTGGAGTTTCTGCAGATTGGATTTTCTTTAGAGGAAATGTTGAGAAGGGGAAATGCAAACTGAAAGAAAAAAAATGCACATTTCACTAAAATAGAGCATTACCATTTGAGTCTTGAAAAAAGAATCAGCGCTCCTCAGTTGCCAATTTTCAATTTGTAGTAGAGATGTAATGGAGATGGAAGAAGGGAGGATAAGAGGAAAATAGGTTGATAAGGGAGAAATGCCATTACATAAATACAAGGGGTTGGAGAGTCTCTGAGGTATTTGAAATTGTGGAGAGTGGGCAACGATGTCTTTTACAATTTTGTCCTCAAAATGGACACGTGTTAGCAGCTGGACGAGAATCAGTGTAACACCAAAAGAATATTACACCAAAAATATTGTTCTCATTATAATTAGTATAAAAGTATAGAAAAGTATCATAGAAGTATTGAAGTAAAGGATAAAGAACCAGCTAACTATAAAAGTGTACCTTAAAGCATACATGGAATACAACTTGAGTACCTTATGTTTTAAATGTACCAAAATTAGTACCTCAAGTTATTTTTTCAACCTAACTTAGTTCATTGTTAGTCAATGCCTACAAACATCATTAATTTTAGGGCTAATGCTGGCTTTTGTGAAAAATTTTGAGGTCCTTTCTCTTCAACCACATTTTCCCCATTATGTGTGTGTGTCTGTGTGTGGCTGTGGCTAGCACAAGGCTAATGCCCAATAAAATGTAATTTAGAGTCTTCATTTATTTTCTCCCTTCTCTTCGATCATCTCTCCCAAACAAACATATCAGATCTCAAGATCTCGCCCATAACCACCCATTAGCGGCAGCCTTTCGTGCCAGCTAGCCTCCATCACTGCAATCTTTCATTTCCATCGCCCACAATACACATAACCACCACGGACACCACCATTTCTTATCCACCTCCGGCCTATGGCCTCCCACCTCTACGTCCTGCCTCTAGCCTCCCCATATTCGACCTCCCACCTTCAGCCTCCGCATTCTACCTCATACTAGTTAAATGAATAAGGAGACTGACATTTACATGTATCCATCATATTAAATTAAGCAATGCGATATGTTGCAAAAAAATACAAGTAGATTATGTTTTCAAGTTACTACATATAGACAAAGCCACTATGCAGGAGTATTGAAAATCTGTTTTAAGGAGGTAAAAATTTGCTTCTAACGATAAAATATAGTATGATATCAAATTGAAAATGGACACAAAATTGCTTCTCACTTTTTAAGACAAAAATGTATGTAGTAATGATCTACTTAAAATGAGGGCTACGTATTTTAATTTTTGAGCACATGATCTGTTAGTTTTGACTTTGAGCTTGATATCATAGCTGTGGTTGTCAGGCCAAAATTGAAATTCCAGAGATTGATATATGAGAGAGGGAAAGAAGGAGTCGATCAGGGAAAAGGGAGAAAGAAAAATGTAAAAGAACTATCAGGTATTTTCCCCACAAAACGACATAGTTTGGCATTAGCCTTAGGCAAGTTGCCTAAGGTTGGCCACTAAGAGCCCATTTCCTGATGAAACTGGCAACTTAGCGCATCTGGAACCTCCCATTTCAACTTTTTCAATGGTCAAGATCATTTTACTTGTAACTTTGTCATGGGCTAGATAGATTATCTAGCAGAAGGATCATTTTACAGATTTTTCCTTCTCTAAGTTAACATGTCCCCTTTGTTTCCATCGTCATTTTCCTCTCACTTCTTGTCTTTTCTTTTCTCCACACTACCTCAAAAGTAGCCACCACCAATCAGCCCACCACTGCCTCAAATCGACCTACCACCATTTACCACTCAACCATCCATGACCCACCACTGCTATCACTCAACTATCCACGACCAACCATTTCCCTACTGCTACCACTCAACCATCCTCGACCTACCATCACAACCACCACTTCCTCCCTTAAATCTTCTCTTTTCCATGAAACAATTCCCCTGGCCTCTAGAACAGCCTAACAACTGTCCATCATCATACCATGATTGCCCATTGATTTGGGCGTCACTCTAATGATGGCAATAACGATGGACGGCGATAGGTCGTGGTGAGGGATCGTTAGAGTTTAATATCAGAGAATAGTGGATTGATGTAATTTTAATTATGAAGATAGCTACACCTTTTTACAGGTTTGACTTTTTTTGGAGCGTGGGCCCTTAGAGGAGATGGTGGCAAGCAGTGTTGGGCCACGATGGTGGTGATG
Source organism: Escallonia herrerae (assembly GCA_033070095.1). NCBI lineage: Eukaryota > Viridiplantae > Streptophyta > Magnoliopsida > Escalloniales > Escalloniaceae > Escallonia > Escallonia herrerae. Next base: position 38,517 of record JAVXUP010003694.1, on the reverse strand, counting down.
GGCTAATTGGTGGTGGTAATGTGCTGATTGGTGGTGGTGTTGTGGTGGTGGACGGTTGCTTTGGCGTAAAAACTACTGAACAGAAGATAGGAAAGGTAGTGGTTCAAATATGAAACATAGAACGAACGAGGAGAATAAGATGCACAAAAACGACAAATGTCCCGTCCCCCCGATGCAGATAAAATGACTATAAAAAATGATCAAGATAGTCCATGATGCTTAAGTTGAGGACTCTATAATTGGCACTGGCAACTGAGTTATATGTCAGCATTGTTAGGAATCAACTCTTTATATATACTAGTAGGGAGTACATGCGTTGCACGTAATTGTGGTTGAGAATAATTTTTGAGATGATAGCATTAACTATTTTGGGATCAAATAATGTAATTTAATTATGTTCTTATTTCTTTTGCGACTTGTTTTATAAGAAATGTATATATAATATTCGTAATTTGTAATCAGTTCAATATTTGAAAATCTTCTTTGCAAGCTTCTAGATCGAAGAAATGTTTCATGGTGTTGCTAAAATAAAAGCAAGTGGAAAAATTAAAAGAATGACTATATGTCTTTGTTTTTCTAATCTGCCAAATTGGTTTATAGTATACTCTTAAGATTTATAATTTTTAAAACCAAATGCTTTATATTTCATCAATATAAAATGCAAAGCACCTGGTTCTTCAACTGCAATAGCTGAATATATTTTCAGTTCAAAGTGACGCCATATTTAAGCCTTATTTTTTCTCTATTTTTTATGCATATTGAACCCTGATTTTCCTTTTAAAGGAATTTGTTTGTTTTTTTTTCTCATAAGACTTTTCATTTTCCAATGTTTAGAATAGATTTATTCCCTAATGTTCATTTTATTTCATCCAAATTTAACAGGGAGTCATAAATGAAGGGTACAAGTGTTATTGATGTAATTAACGAAGAACATAATAGTCTAAAAATGATTTACAACATTCTTACTTTTATATGTAGTATAGATATAGATATGCAACACAAATTAATATCATTTTGTTTAAGTAGCGAAGTACTAATATTCAGAATATTATATTTTGGTTTTTGAGGTTGACTCGAATTCGAAAAATCTCAACCAAAAAACCAATTCAAAAAACCATATTGTACAATTTCAGAATCGGAAACCACAATGTCCAAATCAAAATCGAAAACCATAACACACAACCCAAAGACAATAGCGGCCTGTTTGCGTTTTTTATAATGATTGAGAAAAAGATGCTTTCGTATACTTTTATAATTTTTTATATTTATCTTGGATACAATTACCTAAATAGTGCATAAAAACTGGAAACACCTCAACTCAAATTTATTCAATGTCAAAAAAAGTAACTAAATCTTTTTGGTCAAAATGATAAAAGTACACGAGCTATTTTGTAACTAGATACGAAAATCATGAAAAAAAAACAATATAAAAACACAAAAACGAAAATGGTAAAGTTACTTTGATTTTTTTCGTTTCGATTGCTTACAATATTTTGAGTTGACCTGATCAATGGGCATTCAACAGAAATTTCAAATGAAGCGCCAATTCCAATTGAACAAAACCGTACATCCTCTGTCACTCCTCACTCTCCATGACCAATAAATGCAGAAATTAAAATCTCCAGACTTGTTACCATAAGCTTTTTCACGATTCCTTTACCTTCTTAAATTAATATTCCAACGTCCCTTGTGAGCGGTAGCTGGCAATTAAATGCCACTTCTTCAATGCCACCCCACCTCTTCCTCTCTTTCTCCTTCTTCGCCATGGAGAGCCTCACTAGCTTTGCTACACAAACTAAAAATGAAAACCTTGCTCCTTTCTCATGCACCGCTTCCTCGTTCATCATTGTGGTTTACAGTATTTGTTTCAGCAAAACATCTTTAGCCTATAAAACGAAAGATGTTGCATATGGAACAGTTAAACGAGATATTGGTCCGGTTCAATGCGAAAGTCAGTGCTAAAAATGCTAGTGATCTTTTTTTTTTTTTAATTGAGCCGTGCCAATATCGCGTGCCACTGCTCCCATGGCCTTCTAGCTTCTTCCTATTTGAAGATTACGAATGGTATATGCTCTCCCTTTCCCAATTTGTATATGTTGATAGAGCACGTATCTTTCCCTAGTGCTTATAAGCACGTACTCTTGAAGTTGACGCTGGAAATGATGCGAACATATTACAAAGTTTGTGAGGCTATACGCTGCGTATGTATGCTGTGGACTTAGGAGATTAGGCGATATTCTATTTTACTACTGTACTCTTATATCTCTTTACTTCAATGAAGTTCTAAAGTTTTACTCAAAGAAAGATATGATGTATTCCCATTCTCCTTTATTGTATACCATCGTCTTTAAATGCACATTGAAAACAATTTTTTTTAACCTTTTCGACACAAGGTTTATTTGTGGGCACCTGATCTAGCATTAGTTTTCTTATGAAATGTTCTATCTAAATAAAAAAAAAAAGGTACATTTGCAGGGAGAAATGTGCAAAATTACAATTGATCGTGTTCATATACTGCCTGTCAGCAGCAGAAACCTGATTAGGACTAATGATACCGGAGTTGTCTTTGATCTTCTCGTGGCCAGAGATGAGTCTTTTAACTCTCTGCGACTAAGATTTCGCCAAGGACACGTTGAGTAAGAACCTGCTGAGAACATGTCTGGCCCTTATATTAATGCTCTCTTCACTCTTCAGCCCTGTCACCCTGTCTCTTTTGTCCTAGCTGAAGTTGCAATTTAACTAGGGAAAATTAGAATAAGATGGATTTTGGACTTAAATATCCATAGATGAGTGGTTTTTTTTTTCGGAAATGGGGGGGGGGGGGGGGGACTTTAAAATCTTTAAAAAGTGGAGTGACTTGGAAAAAAACAATTTTTTTTAAAAGCCATATTTTATCATCCCCAAATTACCCCTCCCCACATTGACCCACATCAAATTCCCCTTCCCAGTTCTCCCCCAATCCCTACAGACCCATTCCCTCCAAATTTTTGCCAACCCCACTCCACCCCCTCACCCTGCGGAGGATACCCTCCCCACCAACCCCCCACCCTACTACGGATAACCCACCCCACCCCCTTCTATTTCCCTCCAAATTGGCACTTTCCCCAAACCACACACACTACCTCCACGAACACGCACCCGCACACACACACAACTCTGTCTCTCGTCTTCCACGGATGGCTGTCTCATCCCCGCACACTGCACCGGCACCACCCGTACCCGCACAGTCCTCCATCCCTTTTGCCTAACCCCTCACCCCCCAACCAACACTATGTGGTCAGACTTCCCCCAACCCCGCTACCGTAACGACTGCCGTAACAACAAAATTACAAAGCATTTTATGCATGTCATTGTAGAGGCACTGAAGATCGCAGTCCAAAGCTCGACGTTTATGCTCGCCAGTGTAAAGGTACCCCCTATTTTTACATTTTGTAATCAGTAGGTTAATCGAGCTTAATCTGAGCGACCTTGTTTGTTTCTGTTTTTATGATGGAGTTTTTTTTTTTACGAAGTCATGACACTCTATACTTTGGCATGCATGCAATTGGTTCGGTGAGAAACAAAACGGGCTTGCATGCAGTTCTGAGTGTTGAAAATTTTGAACATCCGTTTGTTTTTTTCTCTTGGCTCTTTGTTAAATTTTAGCCTTCTGCAGTATTGCCTCGTGTCATTTAATGTTCTAACAACGTCCACAATAGGAGCGAGAGAAGGAATACATCTTTTTTTATTGGTCCACAACTTTTCCTCACTAATCACTTAACAAAATCCACACTTACCCACAGCATAAGTAGGGCATATTGGGCTTATTTGGTAGTTGTAATAATAATAGTTGTATGTATGATGAGCTGTGGTGGTAGTCGTGATATCAGGTATTATGGTGGTAATAGCAATAATTATAGTGATGATCAATAGTTGAGGCGACAATAATGATGGGTGAGATGGTTGTAGTGAAAGGGGCTGCATAAAGGTGGTCCATATAAGTAGTGTAATAATGGTAACAAATGATGTATAAACTAGGATTGTTGTGGTGGCAGTAGTGTTGATAAAATCACTAACAAGACGATTATGGTACATGTAAAGCATCGTGGGGTTGGTGCAATGACACTGCATATGGCAGTGGTAATGGTGGTTAACAGGGGGGTAATGATAAGTGTGATAAGCGGTGGCAATTTGCCGGTTATGGTGGACATAATGACAGTAATATTGATAAAGTAGTGATTGTGACAGCAATGATGGTATTGGTGGTATTAATGACAGCTGTCTTGACAAAAATGGTGGTTGTATGAGTGGTAGTGGTAGTGGTAGTAGTTAAGTGGTAGAACTTAGCTCTAGTATTATGTTTTTTGTATGATGCACAATAACCCAAAAGTATTCCTTTAAACTCTCAGGGTCAATCATGGTTCAAAGTATTGCCTTTAAGCTCTCAGGGGTCAATCGCTCTATTTGAAATGAGAAAGCTTGAAGTGTTGCCTTTAAGCTCCCAGGGGTCAATCTCTCTAAATAGGTCGTGTGATTCCTACATTGTAGGAGTTTGAACCATATTATTAACAGACTAATGTATGACAAAAAGTGAGGGCTTTTTACTAGAAACCGAAGAGAGATGATCATTGTGCATTATAGCCTTATTTTTCTGATGTAGTAAGATCCAAGCAAGTGCCTTATAATATGTCTCAGAAACAAAAGCTGGTAGATGTCCTACTATTGTAAGTTTTGACAGGACACTATGGATGAAACGAATTTTCTCTTAAATCTTCAACAAGAATGTGTCTTCACCCATATTGTACCCTAACCAAAAACAAATGTGTTATAACTTTTACCCATTGATAGATTTGCTTGCTTTTTGGCCATGAATGCTAAGAGTGATTTTTATCTACTGTTTGACTGAATGTAAGCTCTTCTTAAGTTCTTTCACCATTATTTTAGACTTCAAAGCCAACAATGATGCCAGACAGTGGGAAAGAAGGAGAAATGTGCATAGTTGTCTATAATATACCTCAGTGCATCACGTTGCAGAGAACTCAATTGGCACATAATGATTCACTCAGTGGAAATTTAGATATTGTTGATAGGTGGCTGACACATACAATCTAGTACATAAATCACTTATAAAAGAAATCAAGTTTACAGGAAAGAGAAATGGTGAGAGTTTTCCTAAGTCTTAGGTTAGCTTGGCTGAAAACTACGCATACTCCACGATGTGGGGACTGAGGAGCCTTGTGCGTAGAATTGCCATTCTACTTATTTGTTCATTTATACTTGAATTTCAATATGAGCTACTATATAATGTTCACTCCTCAGTACTTTAGTTTCAAATTGTCTTTGTTCGATCCTGATTAAAATGACACAATTTTATACCTTTATTTGTTGGTTTTATGTCTGGATGTGTTTATAATTGGTTCAAACCGACATTTTTTTTACAACTACCCATCTTTGGGGTTTATCAAAGTCATAAACCTGGTCTATCATGGTTCAAACGATTTCTTAATGACACGTTATCAAGTCCTGTTAGTGTGAATTCCTTGATTTGAACATAGAATAACAACTGAGACTAATATTGTACTTTGCCTATTAAAATGAGCATGAGAAAGCACATGGAGAGTACTCTTATTAGTGGGTTTTTGCATTTCAACATAAAAAAGGAAAAACACTCAGAAGTGCAACCGATCATTTGAGCATGCAAACATTCGTTGTTAAACAATAATGCACAAAAAATTATGAGGTTAGAAGACTAAAAATCAATGATCACAACTCCTCGGATTGTAGATCACTTGTATGCTATTTGGAAGGGTCGCCTAAACCTGGCGATGAAGCTAATTCCATTCTCATGGAAGGGACTCCAGAGGCAGAAAAAACCGCATTGATTCAGGAATGTAGAACGCGTTATACACGAGCAGCTTCACTATTTTTGTAACCGCAGGAAACCCAAATGGCAACACACTAATCCGAACGATCCCGAAATGAGTGGTGGGGGGGGCGTTGGACACCGCTGCGAAAGGTATTTTAAAGAGTCTAGATTTAGAGGATTCCAACCTTACCTGATTTCTTGAGCATATTCAAATAAATCCTCAAAGCCTTTCCAGTCTATACAAAGACTGGAAATGGTAATCTAATTAAGAATCTCATGAATATCCTTCGCCCATTATCTCTGTATCTTCCTATTTATAAGCAGCAGCCAACTCATGTTTGCACTCCATTTTCTAATATTCAGATGTATCACGTCAGGATCCGTTGCTCAAACTGAATCACGCCAACGTTATGGAAGTTCCTGGATCGTGACAAGTCGTTACTACTAGCAAGGACTTCCTCTTTCATTATTTCATCCTTTCCATATCCCTCTCCCTTGTCCTCATTTACTCATCAAATGGCAGTCAGTTCATATCCTTGAGTTCTATCATTGACAAGGTTCAAAGTGCTTATCTATAGATAAAAGGGTGGGAAATCTGGAGGGGATCCCAGCAGTGAGAGTCACTCACTTTCCGAAAGGGTTAGCGAGGTCCTTGCTATGGTGAAGTGAAACATCTTTCACTACAGTGAGGAGAAGACAGGTGGGAGCAAGCCGAGCGAGAGCAAAGCAAGCTATAGTGGCGGGTTGACTTCCACCTACCTTTTAAGTAGGGCGAGGCTAGTACGAGACTCCGAACCACGACGGATGTTGTCTTAGAAAATGGTACGGGAGGCCTATCATTGTTTGATTCCATTTTCCAACCCTTTCTTTGGAACCAACCTGGAATGCAAACCAAACAAGGAAGGAAAGGGCTTTGAGGTTTGAAAATTGGTTGTGCTCCTCTGATTGATATATTTATGTTGACAAAAAATAACGCCTTGAGGTTTTTAATGAAGGGCCTTGGAACGGATCCACATCGTATTCATTACTGAATCTCTATATGGTTCACCAACTTCCTCGTTTTGTTGCTCGGATTCTAGAGAGGGCCTTTCAATAAAATATTCCTTAGGGAAGATAAGATGGACATAACACTTACCATGATGGATGCGAGACAGCAGATGATGTGGTGTGAGAGGTGTGTTTCCCAAAGAAGATAATACAAGAAAAAAAGATCAGCAACGTTGACTTAGCCCTAGCAATGCTCTCCGAAGGGAATGCACTCCGAAGGGCATTGCTTTCGGTGCAATCCAACTCTATTCCCCCTTCGAATGGATTGGATAGGCTGCCCTAAACATAAGAAGCTGAAGATGCGGGCTTATAGCTTTCACCCCGCTTTCTCAACTTCGAATGGAAAGGGGGGAATTCTAACTAAAAATCAACAATGGTTTCTGAAAATTTAACACTATTCTCCATTGGTGTAATCATAAACAATAAGAACGAAGATGCCTCACTTTTGAGCTAAAAGGGCCTCTACAGCTTTGAGTTCTATTGTTATCAGTTTGACTTAGTTTTAAAAAATTCCCACAAAGAGATATAAGAAGGAATCATTTATGTATCCAGCAAATACTTAACAAGATTATGTAAATATAAATGGTGTAACATTTTGGGACAAAAAAAGTTTGTATTCTCCTTGCCAAAGATTCTAATATGGGATCATGTTTTAAATTTTAAGAGTAGTTCGGCACTAATTTTGGTCATAATAACTATGCGGCAAGGTTACTGCGAAAATCGTAAATGAGTATCCGTTGATCATAAGTAAGTTTGAAATTTCTCTTATTGTTTCTTTCCCATTATTATTGTTGTGGCTCTAACCATCAAACTTGTCACCATTTTACGTTTGATGGAGAGCTATGCTTCACGTACAACTAGGATATAATATCTTAGTATAAATAAAATTGACTGAATTTGTTTTATACATATACACTAAATTAGTTGCTTGTTTCAACAATGTTGTGCAATGGGCAAATAGATGCACTATTGTTAGTGTGATGCTACCAAATAAGATTAAGATAGATTTTTTCTGTCTTTATTCATATGCTTAATGAAGTCCTACATATCCTTGTTCATGATGAGAATTTGAAAATTAGTGACAATCTAACAAACATTGTGTAACGTGGTACCGGGAATGCACCTAAGAAATGGCGTCCGAGAACTCCTTAAGTCAGAATTCTTGTGTTAGCTGTAATGTATACCTCATTTAGGTTTAGATTTTATGTCCAAATAAATATTATATCTAATACCTTAGAAAGTAGACCTACATCTGCGCTTGGAGTGCTACAATCGTGATATAGTCGTTGCTACATTTTGGAGTGAACTGAATTGCAGCCACCGTCACCATGTTAAACATAGAGGTGCTCAGATGTACGATTTTATGTATGGCATGCTTCTTAAAACTTTTGGACACAAATGTGAGTGCTCAAATTGTATTCACGTTAAAGTGTAAATTGTTCATGGATACCCTTCCAATAATGAAATATGTTACAACTTGATCATTTTAGCTTATGCAGCTTTAAAAAGCAATGATAAGGTTTTTGGTACTCTAACAATGCAATGGTCAAGTCTAAGCTGGATATAGCATGGCTAGAATTACTCTTGCTACGATCCTTTCAAACCCAATACACATTTCCCTAAATTTTGGTGTCCAATATTTGTGTGTTCTGTAAAACAAATATGCAAAATTGGTATATCACACGGTAAGAACATATTATTAGCCTTTAACCTAGTTAGGCCTTTAACCAATCAACCCATGTTGTTCCTATGAAATCTCCACGAGTAATTACTCCCGTTAAATGGATATAATGCTTTATCAGCTGCTTCTAATCCACCTTTTGAAATTTATTTGGTTACGTGTAGCATAATTGCAAGGGGTCCGGGTATATGTCCTACTTGGTACACCAAGATAAGGTCCTATATTGTACCAGCCTTACATTATATTAGAGATAAATTGGGGGTGTTCATATGATGTCGAGATGCTGCATTGTGAAGTTTCTCCCTTAAGTCCTGCTCAAGGATTTGAATCTAACAAAATACCCTTAATTTTATCCAGTAGGACAAATTTTCCATTTTGCTATTCTTGATTTCACATTGAGAATAGTAACCCGTGCACCACAGTGTTTCTTGAAAGAACAATGATAATGGCAGAGGCATTGTTGACCATGGCAGGCGTCAGAGTCGGGTTATGGTGTTGGTCACTAATGATGATGGAGGTGGGTCATGGCGCTGGTTACATCTCTTTTAGCATAAATGTCAGTGATGATGGCGGTGGAAACCAAGGAGGCTAGGAGAGAGAAATGAGTGAGAAATAAAAACCTCTTGCTACATAGGTCAATTGAAATTAAGTTCGTTTATCTTAACTATTTGACTTAGATGCAATCTGAAAACACACGTGAATGACTTGTATTCGCGTTCATCCATCAAATTATAACGGCTAACAGATTTTGGGTTTGGTTATTGTAATTTACGCTTTGTCTAACGAGTGATGTGCTCGATTTGAAATCTAAGAGCTAATATACCAAAAATGATATATCATAGGGTATTGAATGTCATTTAGCCAATAAATCTATCCTAGTGCTGCAGGGTATACTAGCTCTATACTACTTTAATGACATTTTATGTGTTGCCTCGATTAAATACAGGGAGACTGTAGAATTTCAAGAATTAAATTATTACACCTGAAAATGGAACCAATACACACCATAAAACCCACTCTATATCAGATAAACATTGACAGCTGGTACCGAGTTAGTCCAATTTGAGACAGAGTCTATCATCTCTCACCATCTTACACTAACACTATTCATGTATGTCTTTGATCCAGCATATATCAAAGTCTTAGGGGTTGACGAGATGTTGGTATATGCGAAAAACATAACTCAAACATTATTTCTCTTATTTGAGCGCTACTTTTTATTAAAGTTTCTATATGCGACACTTTTAAGACAAGTAGTTTTGGAACTGGTGTTCAAATGGTGAAATGTAAAGCTCAGATATAACATTCATTTGTTTATGTAAGCTTAACACGCAAAATAACCAAATATACATCCCTTTCAAGCAATCACAAGCAATGTTGGGGAACCGCGGTACTAGGTCATTTTATAATTTAAGCACTATTTTTTTTTTTTGCCCAAGAAACACTATAGTAATTCTTAGACGGGGAGTCATTGCCACCTCATTGATGTGGTAAGAACCAATAAAAAACTGTCCATGAGTAGACAATGCACCCACCATTTGTGCACAAACAGAGGGGTAGCATGCTCGATTCATAGTGGTGATCAGCGCCATATATCTTTGATTGCACTTATAACGTGTTAGGGTTTCCCACACAAGCCTTCTCTTGTTCAGAAGAATGCTAATCGCGAATTGTATGGAATTGTGGACATAATAATTTCATGTTGAACTTAAATAGAAGGTTCTACTAGATGGCACGAATCTACCCTCATGTTAGAACTTAGGATTTTTGTGATAAACTTCTAAGTTCTAACTATCAAGTCCTCTGGATTATGACTAATTAGAATCACTATTGTGTAGGAAGGCTAATCAACTACATTAAATATGAAGAAATAAATGCATTTTGGTGCCTGATAAGTGTTGCAAAATTGTTCTATTAGGTATCACGTTTTATCTTTTGTATTCATTCAACAATGTTGAAGATTTGCTTGTATTTTTAGCATTTCCCATGTCGATACATCTTTTTAGTAAGATTCTGGGACCTGAGTGGTATTTATCAGAGCTCATTAAGAAAATGAATGTTACTACATGCAATTCGGGGATTCTGCGTAAGGGAACTTGTAAGCTCGATCTGTACTGAATTTAGTGCTTCGTACTGTCTTTTCTTAAAGGCGTTACGAACTTACAACAGTAAAAAAACAACGAGCATTGTGGAGTTAGACTGTCACGAGTCATGTTATGCACAAAAATAGCCTTGTTGATGCTAGTGTGTTTCTATTTCAAGACCTAGTTTTACATGTCTTATGAATTCTTTTGGTGAATTTCGGTTCACTTTGGTATTTTTGCAACCCCGCGTTGTAATGCCTCGTGGCTTTGTCTTGTCTAAAAAGCTTCCAATCTACGACGGTCAATATTTTAAGCTTGTAAATTTAAATTCCAACAATTTAGCAGAAGGTCTAATTTGTGATAGGCAAGGCGCAGGGCTGTGGTTGCATCTCTTCACAAGAAGTACCTGTCGGTAATAGTTGATCGAGTGTTCTGATAATGTGCTGAGAGATTGGGGGAGAAGCTCAAAAGTAACATAGTCAATGGGTCTGCTGTTAATATGGAAGAACAATTTTCTCAATTGACTCTAGACGTTATTGGTCTAGCAGTGTTCAACTACAATTTTGATTCCCTTAAAATTGATAGTCCTGTTATTGAAGCAGTTTACACTGCATTGAAAGAAGCAGAGGCCCGTTCAACTGACCTGCTGCCATATTAGAAGGCAAATTCTGTATTCATTTTTCGTTGTTATAAATCTTATTTAGCTTCTTTGATAACAAAGATACTTATCCTTTTTTGCAGATTAAAGCATTATTTACAATTATCCCAAGGCAAATAAAAGTTGAAAAAGTTGTTACAGTGATCAAAACAACCGTTGAATAACTCACTACCAAGTGCAAAGAAATTATGGAAATTGAGGGTGAAAAGATCAACGAGTAGGACTACGTGAATGAAGCAAATCCAAGCATTTTTCGATTCTTACTTGCCAGTAGGGAGGAGGTTTGAAATGTTCTTTTAATAGTTCGATATAAGATTCTATGATTTTATAATGTCAAAGTTACAGAGATTCTTACTTCCGGTATCCCATGAAATGTTTGATTACATGCTAGAAGAGGGAATATTCTAGCAGTATGGAGTCCTGTTTGATTTTTCTATTGAAAGCCCAGAGCAGTCTGGCCCTTTTTTTATTGAATGCCATCGTGCTCTATGTCAACACCAATTTAGTTTCTGAATTTCCACTATAGGCATAACCTGAATTGATGCATGAGTCATGGCAATGTGACGGTGAGGGGTCTGATTTTTAAAGTCTATGGGGCTAGCAATTCCACACAGATACCTCAGTTAATGTTCAGTTTCAATTTCTGGTTTCTTTTCTAATTAGAACAACAACAGTGGAGACTTCTGTGTTTATAAAGCATTGACGGGTCCTGTTAGGCGTAGATCATGGTGGCAAACCGAGACAATTGGTTCTAACAAGAGAAAAGCTGACTTGCCTGTGGGTGATACAGAATTTTTTATCAGTCCAGCTTTAGGAAAATCTTTTGTGAAGCAGGGGGTATTCCATTGGTCAAATTGGATACTTTGCTTGATGGTATCAGGGAGATTTCTAGTACCCCTAGGATTTTAGATAATATTAAGATTCATGAAATTTTTTTAATGTTTTTCAAACCCCTTTGAGTTTGCGATTTTCTTTTCTCAGGCGTACGGCCTAAACGTTGAACCCCCGTACTTTATGAGTTTGTTTATCATTAAATCACAGGCTAAGCTTATTTAACCAAAAAATATATCCTATATATTAAGAGCCAACCTTGGGATTACTAGTTCTATGTCTTTACTACGAAACTATTCATGCATAACAATAAAATGGTATGAAACGAATACTTGCCTTATTTGTTTTGCGTTTCTCTTTGCCTTTCTTCGGAGTTGCGTTGTACTCCTCCATGTCTTTTTTGGCTTGGAGGACATACGGTAATTTCTCTTCCTCACTTTGGTCTTTCCACATTCGCAAGGCAAGCTGTGAAACCTAAAATAAAGACATCCATTTTAGCTTGTCTATAGAGCGATTACCAAATAAGTGAGCTGGGAAATGCTGAAATAGTTTCAATTACCTCTCTCATCTCATGTATCGACTAGCGTGAGACTGTTGCAGTCCTTGCTTTATTTCGGCACTGAAGACATTAATCCAAGCCAAGGTCAAACACTCAACATAATTACATGTCTTGTATCTACACTACCTTATAAATTTTATCAAGAACTTACAAAAATCTCATGAACGCGTTGACGTGTCTCTTCCTTGTACAAGATGCCTTGCCTCGCTCTATGTTTGAGCTCATTGCTGGAAAAAAAAAAAAAGGCAATTGTAAATACACGTACATACTTCACAAGCTAATATCGTACCTAGATGCTATATCCACACGATAGGCATGACCCAGCAAAATCGTAAACCACCATAATCATAAAAAAAAAACTGCGAGCGGTCGAAAGCAATGATTTTCACCAAATTTCCATATACAGTACCAAATATAAACAACGTCACTTTATCGTAACAAATCTCATTAAATCGAAATCTAAATCAAACAATTATCTTGGCCAAAATCATTAATCCTAGACCATCTAAAAAGATCTTTGTTGCTTAATATCTTGTTAGAACATTAAATGAGACGAGGCAATACTGCATAAGGCTAAAATTTGACAAAAAGGCAAGAGAAACCAACAAACAGATGTTCAAAATTTCAACAGTTACAACTGCCTGCGAGCCCATTTTGTTTCTCAACGAACTATTTGCATGCATGCCAAAGTACGAAATGTCATGATTTTGTCAAAAAACTCTCGATCATAAAAATAGAAAACAAACAAGGTCGCTCATATTAAGTTCGATCGACCTACTGACTGCAAAATGTAAAAACGGGGGGTACCTTTACACTGGCGCGCATAAATGTCGAGCTTTGAAATGCGATCTTCAGTGCTTCTACAGCGACATCCATTAAACCCTCTGTAATTTTGTCGTTACAACAGTCGTTAGGGCAATGGGGTTGGGGGAAGTCTGACCACGTAATGGTGGTTGGGGGGGTGAGGGGTTGGGCGAAGGGGATGGAGGACCGTGCGGGTGGTGCCGGTGCTGTGTGCGGGAAAAGACAGTCGTGCGTGGAAGCGGGAGATAGAGCTATGTGCGTGTTCGTGTTCGTGGAGGAAGTGTGTCTCAGTTTGGGGAGAAGTGCCGATTGGAGGGAATATAGAAGTGGGGTGGGGTCGCAACAGGGTGGGGGGTAGGTGGGGTGGGTATCCTGCTGGTGGGGGTAGAGTGGGGTAGGCAGAATTTTGAAGGGAAGGGATTAGGGGAGAACTGGGAAGGGGATCTGATGTGGGTCAATGTGGGGAGGGGTAATTTAGGGATGGGAAAATATGGCTTCTAAACAAAACCCATTTTTTTCCAAGCCACCCCACTTTTTAGAGATTTTAAAGCTTGGCCCCTTTTTCACAATTTCCGGAAAAAAAAAAAAAAAACCACTCATCTACAGATATTTAAGTCAAAAACCCATCTTATTCTAATTTTCCATTTAACTATCTAAATTTGTGGTATATCTTGACAGAGAAACGCAAATGATAGCACTGTTTTCTTGTGGAAACCAAAGTTACAAATATTGTGCAAGAATTTTTCCTGTATGGCCCGATGTGTCCATGTACATTATTTGCTAAAAACTGGATTGGTTATTTCTCGATAATACAAAGTAAAAATCTTTAATCTTGTCTAACGGCTAATAATTGTTACAAACAGGGTGACGGTACATCTCTAAGAAGGAAAGGTATCAAAAATATCTCTAATAGTTCGTGATTGATTTGAACTCTGCAATTGAGAGTAGTAAAGGGGAGAGCTAACGATCAACATGGTCAAAGGTAGTATAATTTGAGCTCATATCTATAGTCATAATCATTCTTTTAATTTGAGCTTATATTTATAGTCATAATCATTCTTTTAATTCAAGTTATAAGTTGTGCCTGGTAAAGCTTAGTTTGAGTTGGGAAGATGCACAACACTTTGGTTTCAATCATATTACATGGCTTTATTCTCGCCTCTAGACATCTCATTCAGAACATCGTGGCGGAGGGGAACATTGTCACAGGTGAAAGAGTGGAAGTCACTAGAGATGTCAAATGGCCCGAAAAAAGATGGGATGGCTAGGCCCTGTAATGAACAGTGCAGGCCCAAAAATAAAGGGCCTTAGACCTGGGCTTGGACCAGGCCAAGGTTTCACCAAAAATGGCCCGGGCCAGGTTCGGCCCAAAAAAAGCCCAAAAAAAGCCTGGCCTGAAATTCGGCCCTTTTATATACAATGCAAATCACTTGTCAACTTGTCTAAAATTAGAGGCTGGCAGGTCTCAAGAACTTCCATCCACTTGTAACATTTTATTTTCCTCTGCAAACATGAGTCTCACACTGACATGGTGGCATGCCTGGTAGAAGTTAGAACAGAGACATGAAGATAAAAGCACTATCAAACACAGAACTTGTTGCAGTTGGTGAGATATTTGAAACTTTATCATAAGATCCAAGACAAGTTACTGTTTAGAAATTGCCAAGTAGGGATGTGCAATCAAGCCTGAAAATATCAGCAACCAATGAAAAGATGATAAAAATCTTCAAAGATAAGGGCCCTTGAATGTGAATGTTGTATTTATACTTGCCCAGTGAGCTGTATGGAACTCAAGCCACAAGTGCACAACTCTTCACAGATAACTTCTTCTTCTCTGTTGTTTCTTCTCTGTTTCCACGTGGCTACTTCAACCATGGCTATTTCTTCCCCATCTTTGGCAGAAAAGGCCGTGAAAGTCGCTCCTTCTGCATCGGAGCTCCTTGGCATTGGAAGAGTGCCCATGAGGAAATTTGTCGGCCCTAATAATATAAATTTGAAATAAACTGATTAGAATTGAAACTTCTGAAAATTGCTATTTATAAATTATAATGTTATTAGGCCAAAAAAGGCTTGTCAATATTACATTAAATTAACATGTATCAATCTCAACCAATTAATTTGATGTATTCTTGTTGGACATTGATGCACAAATAAATAACAAGGAGTTGGGAACCAAAAAAAAATTTTGGGGCCCAGGCCCGGCCCAAGCCCGGCCCTAAATATTGGGCCTAGGGACAGGGCTTGGACTGGGCCCATATATCCAGATTTCAGGCTCGGGCCCTGTAACGCCCCCGGAAATCCGGAGCTCCGCCGCCCCGAACTCCCGGGTCGTTAACCTACCGGATCACATCAAACCTGTCAAACCTGTTCACTAACACATATTCCAAATCATCTAACTCAGCATCAACTCAGATTTCTCAAAATACTGGATCATAATTGCTTAGCAGATTACAGCTTAGGTTCTTCGCAATTCAAATTTCCTAAGAACAATTTATCAGTACCGACCCGCGCAGGGGTCTTACTATACAGTGGTGATGGGCTCACCGGAATCTCACGCAGACTCTAACCCATTCCCGAATCTGCTACAGCTTATCGTCACCTGCAGAAGGGAATCAAACGAAGGGTGAGCTTTTGAGAGCTCAGTAAGGTCGCACAAGGACTACCAACAGGATTACAAAATGATTCCAAGAATCCAACTGACAAAGATTTTCAGAATACTTCAAATGTCAAAAAAATACTCAATGATTCTCAAAATGATCAAAATTCACAGAAACAGATACCAAAATAAACAATAATACCCATGATGGGTTCCAGAACAATTAATAAAAGATCATCTTCAAAACACAACAGAGTTTTCTCAAGATCTTTCAAACGTATACAGATCCAAAATACACTGAAGGTTTTCCCAAAGAATTTCAACAGAAGTACAGATCATTTCAGATAATACTTTTCAGACATTTCCGTAATAGTCACGGCAATATACATAACAGAGAAAAATCAAAAATCAACGTTGATCCTGGGCGATTGCAATGCCATTCTGGCACGCTAACAGAATGTACACATGCATGATGTACCAGAATAATTACTAGTCCATTTAGGTACTAGCCTGCATTCCATGCAGGATTCAGACCAGCCTTATAACGCCCGCCTCAGAACAGAACAGATAACCCAGGTCAACACAGAAAAATTAACAATATCAATGAGCATTAACATAAGCTCAATCACGGAGATCAATTCAGATTCCAATAACAATAATCATACTGACACAAGTCAGCATTCAGAATTTTCAGAAGAAATCGGATTTTCAGAAGAAATCAAAATTTCAGAGGAAATCAGAATTTTCAGAAGAAAATCACAGATAAACAACAAAACGATTACGAATAATTATCGAGTTTTAAGCATAACAATCCGAAAGAACGGATACCGACAATTGTCAAATCTGCTCAGCACACAATAATAGGCGAGCATCACAAGATTTCAAATAATCGATTCAGGTTCAATATTAGGGTTTTCTGGGCAATAACATGCTGATAGCCATACAAAATTCAGAGTTCGGCATTGGCCGTAAGTAAATCAAATGAGTACTTACGAGTACGAGCAATCAAAATAAGGATTCGGACAAAGTCCTTACCCAAGGTTCAGATAGAATCCCTTACCTGGATCCGCAGCTAAATTATCCTAACCGGAAGTCTTTAAGCCTTAACCTAAACAGAATAATCGAATCATTAGAATACAGCCTACAGAACAAAAGTATAACTTAATACGAACTCACACATGCTCCCAAAATGAACCCCCCTCTCCGGGTATGTAAAATTACCGAAACGCCCCTAGAGGTAAAATTACCAAAATGCCCCTATCGGACTTAAATCACTCAAAACGGCCTTCTCGTAAGTATAATCACCATAACGACCTTACCATATGCAAAATTATCCAAAAATACATTTTGAGGTCAAATTACCAAAATACCCCTTCGAGGTGGCAAATTACCAAAATACCCCCTGTTACACTTAAATTCTCAAAATGACTTTTCCAAAAGCAAAGTCACTAAAATAATCTTACCGTATGTAAATTTACTTCAAAATACCTCTTAGAGGTAAAATTACCAAAATACCCCTTCGGGGTAGTAAATTACCAAAACACCCCTGGGGGTTTCCGGCACCAGAAAAATCTCAATAATATCTTAAACCGCTATTTTAAGCATCCCGATATCATTTCTGTACTAAAAAGTCTTTTAAAAAATTTTCGCCAGAAAATCCCGAACCGGTGTCCGGACCGAGCGTTAAAAGGCCAGTTTCGCGAAAAATACCTATTGGCCTCGGAATAATCCAAAATTTTATAATATGATACCTATCAGTAAAATAAGATTTCACTGAAATTTTCAGATCAAAATAGCTTGTTTTGCTATGCTAAATAAATTCAGAATTTCTCCTAATCGATACCCTAATTTAGTGCTCATCGCGGACTCCAAAAATTCTCAAAACATTCCAGAGCGTAGGTCTCGTAAAAAAATTGGGAGTTACAGTTTTGTTCTTTGTCTAATTTAGACCCTAACTATTTATGAAAATTCGTGAAAGAAACTGCCTTAATTAAGTTTTCATTTTTTAGCGACGAAAACATCTACTGTTCAAATTCGAACACACACTATTACACCTTCAGAACACACACATATCTTCTTCCTTATTCAATCAGCTTCATACCTGGGTTTATTCAACCCACAATCACGCATGGATTCTTTCAATAACTTATCTTAAACCAATTAAACACATTACAATCTCATTGTTCATGCCCTAACCCACTTTATATACATCAATTACACACAATCAAACACATACCATTCGAATCAAATCCCCAAACCCGAAGAACACACACTAAATCTTCAAAACACACACTAAAATTAACACCATGGGTGAAATTTTTACCCTTTGAATTATTTCTCAATCCCTTTTTCCTCTTTCCTTTCTTCCCATGCCCGAATTTCTCTCTTCTCTTCTTTCTCCCCCCCCCCCCCCCCGAAGCTCTCTCTTCTCTCTGTTTTCCATGGTTGTTTTCTTCTTTTCTCGGTTACTGTTCACTTACCCGAAATGGAAAGTTTCCCCCAATTTTGTTTTTCTTTCTCTTTAGACTTATCCTTCTATTTGTTTACAATATACTTGCATTAGTCATCCACAAAAGCAAGAGGTGGCATCTACAGGGCCAATTTCCCTAAAACTTGACACCTAATGCGTATTTTCAAATTTTACAAATTAACCCCCGAGATTTTCAAATTTACGAAAATGCCCCCAAATTTCAAAAATTACATTTTTGCCCCAAAATTCTTTTAAGCTTCCACAAGCTTCTAATACCCGAGTATGGCTCAAAATTAGCGCCCGTTTATTTTTCGGGTCACGGATGACAATTTTAATCGGCTCCCAAAGTTCGGGATATTACAGGCCCGACCTGTCCCTTTTTCCAGTAATCAGGCCCGGCCCCTGTAACATCCCAAAATTTTCCAGAACGTTAACACTCGATCCATCAATCACTTAATCATAAAATCCTCAAACTCATACAAAATAAATACTACCAATCTGTCAGAGAAACTAATCAATCAATTAATGTATTATTCCGAGTACACAATCATGATCAATAAACTAAATTTAAACCTGATATTGAACTACAGAGTTTCACCCACGCAAGGGTTCTAAAGAAAAACACTACTTAAGTTCACTAGCTTGCTTGCCTCTAGTCCAATTTCAAGTAGTCTAATGCTGGTTACTACCTGTAGAAAAGAAGTCAAATGGGAGTGAGCTTTTGAGAGCTCAGTAAGGTCGCTCAAATGAAGAAATTACGAAATAGTTTACAAATACAAACAATGTTGGTTTTGTTCAAAGAAAAAATTCGATGATAAATTCCAGAACTTTCACAACGATTACAACTAATTCAATCAGATATTAATATGACTGTCAAATACGATGCAAACAATCACAAACGCTATTGAACATGAGTTGCAAAGCCACACAGGCAATGCAGGGTAATCATTTAGCAAAGCCACAAAGGCGATGCTCATTAACACTTTCCACTGGCTAGTCCATCAAGGCACTAGCCCACACCAATACACCGGCTAATCTGTCAAGGTACTAGCCCACACCAATACGCCGGCTAGTCCGTCAAGGTACTAACCCACACCAATGTCCTCCAATATACACCAACACCCGCCAAACACACCAATGCAGAAACTCATGCCAATTAACAGAATGACAACAAATCGATAATGCATCATGTTATTCAATGCTCGATGGACAATAAATATTGAGCACCGATAAGAGTTTCAATAAATGATTTTAAGGCTCAATGAAAGGTTTTTCAGGCAAACAATGCGACTTAATCAAAATAACATAATCCAAAAGAATAACGATAACAATTTAAAAAAACATCTATGGGGACAAAATAGGGAAAACTGGGTTTCAGAAGAAATATCTTACCTCAATCCAAGCTATACGCTCGCTGCCATTCAACCTTGTTCAAACCTCGAATTAACCTAAATGGGCAAATTAATTATTAGAATTCAACCTAGCCTCACCAACTATTAATATAATGCTAAATCTTAATCGTTACTCACTCCGACACTCTTAACGTTAATGAAAACGAATCGGATTTCTCGAACGGCTAAACCTAACGGATAACCACGCATACTCTGAAAAGCATTAAGACACTCCAAAAATTATACTAAATTATTATAAAAATAATTTTGTACCTTAAAACACCATAAAAAGTTATAATATATTTTTTTTGAATTTTAAAATATTTTTGAATTAAAAACGATTTTCTTAAATACCAGAAAAAGCCCAAACTAACAATTAATGCTTCTAACTCAAATCAAAGTTCCATAATATTCATAATAGCTTTATAATATATAAAAAAAATGCAGAAATTAAAATTTAAAAAAAAACACCGAACCATTTTAAAACCATTCGTTTCATTAAATCAAATGCGATACAGGTTAATGTACTAAATCAACTCAGAAATTAATGAAACATAATCTAACTTGTCTTTTTACTATAAAAACATTGCTGTAATTTTTGCGGAATTTAATATTAATAGCAAATGCTCAAAACAAATTTTAAGATAGCTCCACTTGCAAAAATATTAAAAATATCAAACGACATCAGAAAAATATGAAATTTTCACAAAACTTATAATATTGTACTAAGAACCAGCGTGTAAAGTTTCTGAATTTTTGGACATTGGTACAGTGCTCAAGAGCCACGTGGTACAACTGTGCAAGCACAGTGTACCACCTTATTGCACAAACCCATTACTGTTGAACCATCTTCTTCTTCTTTTTCTCTTCTGTACAAACCCAAAACATACTTTGGTCACATATGCAGCTGTCCCACCCATTTTTCTTACACACACCTTAACATATATTCACACATTACATACACTCCAATACACCATCTTCCTCTCAAACACATCCATGCATACCCAAATCAGTATATTAGCTCCCTGTTGCTTCCTTCTCCCTTCTCATGCGCACAATCCACACACACACACATATCCAGCACTCCCATGCCCACATAGCACTCACACAACACACACATACACTAAAAAAAAACTTCATATTTTTCTCCTTTCTCACCCACTACCTCACGGCAGTGGGTCTTCCTTCCCTCTCTTTTCTTTTTCCAACTCACTCACGTATACACGAACACCTATACACTGATATGTATATATATATATATATATAGGGGACCGATCCACACCCACCGGTGGAGAAATAACAAATTTCTCCACCGAACCGCTGGTCTTACCAGCGGTTGGCCACGTGGGACAAAAAGGCGAAAAAGGTGTACGGTCACTGCATTAATGGCAAAAAAGGCACGAGAAATGGCACGAGAAAAGGCGAAAAAGGTGTACGGTCACAGGTTTGGTCTTACGAGAGGCTACCCATGGGTCGTCCACAACCGTTGGTAGATTCCGATGAGACGTGGCCTAGGGTGTGGGCCTGGGGGCCTACGACCAACCGGAGGTGGAGACGGGTAGACCCTCACCACCATCTAAAGTTCTATCGGGGGAACTAGAGATACTAGATGCATCCCAGGTGACGTGGCAGCCATATGGCAAGGTGATGCATCTGTTGGATGAGTGGTGTTGGCAACTTCCGGTGTCGTACGTGCTGGCAGGTTTGGTTCGGGTGCCGCTCATTCACTTCGAAGAATGTGAGTTTCAGATGCCCGATCGAGCTATGAAGCAAGTTGGCTGTCCACAAGGGATACCAAAACCCGCTGTAGACATGCGGCCATACAGGGGTGGTCGAGGGCCGAACTTCGAGGTGGCTGATGCCTTGATTTTGTTGGGTGACGAGGTGCACCAGTGGAATACCTGACTACCCGAATTCCTGGGGAATGGAACTTCCCAACACCCTAGGGTTCTCATAAAAGTTTTGCGCGAAATCGCGCTGGCTTGATATTTTAAATTACACTGCAAAGTTACAAGGTTGCGTGTATCAGTTAACCCCTTTCCGGTCTTTGGAAAAATCTGAAATTTTTACCTGATATAGATCTTTTGAAAATAACTAGGGTCTCTGTTTCGTACTTTGGCAAAATCTAGCTCTAGCTATTTTTTATAAATTCGTGAAAAATTCTATTTCTGACGCCCTAAAAAATCGCTATTTTGGAATTTTTCGAATGTAATACCCCGATTTGTCAAAACGTAATTTTGACGCCCTTCGACGCCCTAAACACGAATTTTAGACTATTGTAAGAACAACTTAAGCGTAACACAATTTAAACAATCAATTGGTAAGAACAAATTGAAAAATACTTACTTGTTTTAACTTGATATATTTCAAGAAAAATCCACCGGTCTTCTAGCGGTTATCCACCGATCTTCTAGCGTAAATTTTTTTTGTTTGTATGTAGGTGAGATAGGGAGAATGAGGAGGGTGGAAGAAATGATTCGGGGAGGAGGGATTTTATAGAGAGAAAAGTGAGAGAGGAAGAGAAGAACCGTGAGTGAACAGCAGGGAGGGGGAGGGGGGAATGACACGTGGGGGTGGGGGGGTAGGGTGGTAATGACACGTGGGGGAAGAGGGGGTTCACGAGTGGGGGAAGGGGGGTTCACGGGTGGGGGAAAAGGACATAGGGTGGGGGCCACGGGGTGGGGGGCAAGGGGGGTGACGGGTGGGGGGTGGGGTCACGGAAGGCAATAATGCCAACCGCATGTAGGAGTTGCGGTTGGGCATTATTGCCACCATTTTCTCACGAGTTTTTCATTTTCTCGTGATATTTTCATGAATTTATCATAGTATTTTTGTCTTTTTTTGTCCCTTTTCGTCCTTTTTTGGCCCACGTGGCCAACCGCTGGTAAGACCAGCGGTTCGGTGGAGAAATTTGTTATTTCTCCACCGGTGGGTGTGGATCGGCCCCCATATATATATATATATATATATATATATATATATATATATATATATATATATATATATATATATATATATATATATATATATATATATATATATATATATATATACACACACACACGCAGCCACACTCACATCAAAACACACCACTCATTTTTACCCATAAACCCCTTAGAATTTCCAAAGGCAGCATTAGTCTCCATCCGTTAGTCTCTACTCAAGTTTCTTAGATACATACAGCATGGTGGCTGTTTTCACCCCCCACAGAACCCACGCTCACACTTCTCAAACACTACAGAGAAGGACAAACACTCACACATCCAACGTTCACACAAATACTCATGGATACACATAATTTACACAATGAATGCTCCATTAAAACGCAAACCTCACACACAGTTCCTTTCCCAAACCCCTTCCCTCTTCTCCACATGCACTCACATTCGGTGCGCGCGCGCGCACACACACACACACACTAAACTGTTGTAATGTAATATGAACAGAGGGTTTGAGGCTTACCAAAAAAACTTGGCCGGAACAATCCTCCTCGCCACGATCTTCCCTTCTTATTTTCTCTCTGAGTATCTCTCCATCTTTCTCTCTAGGCGACAAACCAGATAAAAGAATGGAGATGCATGACGGCAGCCATTTATAACGGTGTATATGTATGTAGACTTAATAACCCTAGATTTGAAAATTACAAAAGAAACCCTTAACAGTTTCATTAGCTGCTCGAATATTTACTTGAACTTTTATCACGAAATGGTCCAAGATTAAACATTTATGACAATTTATGCGCTTCGAAAATTATTTACGAAAATTGTTAGCGGGTTATTACACTATCTCGTTTCACAAATCGTCGTTAATAAGTACACCATTACCAAAGAAAATTTATTGTCTCTAAAAATTATACCGATGCTAAGATAGATAGTTTGCCGCTAAATATACACATCGACATTGAATATATATAAAGATATATCTTCGCTGAAAAATTTTATATCAATGATAAACAATTATTAAATTTGTCGCTGAAAATATACACGCCAATGCTAAGTATTTAAAAAAAAAATAACGTCGCTAAAACTTTTTTTTCGGGGTATTACAACCCCTGCCAGATTTTGTTGGAGGCCCGTTGGGCCTAGGCTGGGCCAGCCCGGCCCATTGACATCTCTAGAAGTCACAACACATGCTTGGATACCTACCCAAAAATTGGGCCCAACCCTTGTCCGCTTGCTCTGTTGGGCATATTCAAAGACCATAGTCATGAGTAATTCCATATCTCTGCACTCTATTTTCGTTTTTTCACGTTTCATTTATGGCTAAAAAATATGTTTAATGGTAAGATCTTTATTTTCTAAGCTTTGAATGAGATGAGGTGTGTGTGTCACTCTTGTTGTGTTGCCATTTCATAACTTCAAAAACACAAGTGATATAAAAATTAAAAGGAGCACCGATTAGTCCTTGAAAGCGAGGTTCTAAAATGGACTTCCAGGGGAACAGGTTGATGTACCTAACCAGCCTGCAATTGCTCCGGACAACCTAACCGACCCACAAAGAAATTTGGTGCTTCCAAGTTGAAATTTCGATATATTCCAGAAGAGCATATCAATAGAGAATAACGCTTAATCCTCTGGTTTCCACAAGACTACTGACTGGACCCCAATCAGTATCGCCCACCAACCATCTGAATCTGTGAGGAGGACATACCTGCTGATTGCAACTCTTTAACTGTGAAAATGGTTTCACTTCTTAGGACATTGATTTGCATTACATGAAATAGCTATTCTTGAATCAAATCTCTTTGTTGCATAGTGGAAAGAGATTCCAATTGCCACATCAACACCCCGTTATTGCGAAGATGTTAGGGTTTGCACAATCACATTGCCAGATTTTTGTCTTCCATTTTGATAATAGGTTTGCCTATAACATGAAAAGGAGAAGATGGTCTCAGTTAATTTAACGTTGTCTTGTCTTCTACTCTTCCCGCTCCAGTGTTTTGGGGATCCCCTTGTGGATTCCTAACGCTATGTTTGAGACTGCATAGTTCTCCAAGATTCTTGTGTTTCTCATTGATTGGTTTTCAACCCACACGAGAAATGTGGGGTGTTCAGGTGGGGGTGGGCAGGGGTGTTACTAGCCTTGCTGATTTCCTTAGGTCTCTACAAATTATTTCGGAACTCCAGCTTCATTTTGGTATCATGGCTGCATTTAGTACTGGCTAAGCTTAGCAAGCAAACTAGCGGATTATATGCCAGTGCTTCAAATGTTCATTTTGTAAGTTTATCTGCAATTCTCTCCTAAAGCCAGCCTAGCAAACGGCAGCTTCATCAACATGTAACCTGGACACAACTAACTGGCACACAACTGAAGAGGGCAGGGGAAAGCACTAAGAATTCTTTTACTAAATATTAATCAGCGTGGCTTACATTTTGCCTCTTCAAGCAGTAAAAAAAGCGTAATGAGGCCGCTTGCTTATGTTTCGGACTGCTTTGGCAGTCATCTACTTCACTAAAATGGAGAACATCTCACAGCAGTAGCTCTCTTCATTAATACCCTCAGGCCCCCTAACCGGGAGGGCCCTCCCTTTTTATCTCTTTGTCCCCTCCGTGTAGCAATTGCACCTATTTTTTACTCTCAAATGACAAAAAGTAGGCATATGAATTTTCAACCTTCTCGTCCTTCCTGAGGTCGGAAGAATTGCAGGTCATTACTCAAAAAGCAGCGGTCCACACAGCATTCTCACCTTCTCCGCACCGCCGATGGACCTCCTTGATCCGGTCAACAGAACGGCAAATCCCACTGCACGTCCAGTCAAACGAAGCAACACAAATGTTGCCCGCCTGAGCCTTCCATTCACAATCTGCAGCAACGAACTTTGTTAAACAGATACAAATTTGTCCTCATATTTGCTATTCAATAGTGGAAATTTGCTGGTTAAGGGTTCTCTGTTCTCCCTATGGGCCCATAGCAACTTGAGTGAAAAATGCCAATCTTTGTGCCATCACCACCATGTAGTCGCAATCCCAACACGTTAAAGATACCTTAGTGAAGTTGGAAACCCACTTGTAGAATGCGATGCGTGTTAAAAAAGGGGGTCTTCTCTAGGAAATGCAAAGTCAAGATATAGGCCAATAAAAGATGGTCAGTAGTGTAGTTGTCAATGCAATAAAGGAGTGTATTAATGTCCCACATGGGAATCATCCATAGAAAACTTTTACATGATTGGGTGATCCTTCTTCCCTACAGGCCATACCTATACCTTTCCAGGCTAAGAGGTGGGAAAAGTAGCCATAACACTGCATTATCCATTCAGTTAATTCTAACTTCCGGATAGGGTGTCTTGGGAAGGTTAAACATGGCAACGGCTTTGCTTGTGCATGATGTTTGAACCCCTCCCTCAATACTGCTAAACTATCATGTCAACAGTTCATAAAGTTATTTGATAAGGGTCGGAACCAGGATTTGAACGTCATTCTTTATCGTATTATATATACAACAAGTACATACAAATGCATTTCTAGACCACAGAATAAGTAGAAGCCTGCTTGTTCGCAGGCAAGTCATAACACCTCATTTTCAACATGAGAAGCGGTTACATTTTCCGGGAAGTTTGTGACAACAGGGTAGTAATTACTTATGTCTGCGTGTCTGTGGTACATTACAGTAAATGATAGTATGGCGAGCAACTCAGAGATACTCTGTTACACAATGAAAGTGGTCTGCAGTATCTTAAAATGGCACAAATAGTGGGTTAGAAAACTAGTACCTTTTTTGGTACAGGTTATAATAGTATAGTATAATACTAATATTACTATGTGGATAAATTGCTCTAATTTGGTTTTGAATGGCCACCATGTAAGGGATTATAGATGGTCCTTCGACTTACTTCCCTCGGTACATTGTTCAAAAGCCTTCTCCTTTCTTCTTCCTTCTTGCTTCTCGAAAAGGATGGAAGGCAAGGAAGGGAAGAGGAGGAGGGAGGGAGAGAGAGAGAGAGAGAGAGAGAGAGAGAGAGCAGGGAATTTGAGGCAGTTTGAATTAAAATGTGTACCTCTCCAAAGTTGTTCTACATATTTTGATGTTAGAGTTGGTCGTAAGCGGTTCTCCCCCCGCCCAATCAAGAAACATAAGGAAAACGGACAAAATAAATTCTTGTAATAAACTAAAAACTGAAACTAATGATTTACCAGGTGGTGTTCCACAACACAGCCGCCGGTCGTCAATGTGCTCCACATCAAGCCCAATGAACCAAGATCCCAAAGAAACATCTTCGTTAGCATACTTGTGGAGTACATGCCTGAGATAGTTTTTGGACATAATAACTGTCACGTGCAAAAGACACAAAAGCTACTAAATCTAGATTAAGAGTTTTTGCCCGGTTTTCCAACCTCAAAAATAAGAGTAGGACTTACTGGTTTACTGAGATATAAGTAGCCAAATCTTTTGAAAGTGCATATAGTTGTCCTGTAGCATGACGGAAATACTTGTTCCCTACCTCTCCAAATTTCCAATACTCAGGTTCATGGTATCTCACTCCTCTGTTCCACGAAACATACAAGTAAGAAACTACAGGCTAAAAAGGGTTCCAACATTCAGCCAATAGTAACATTTTTGAGGAAACTGGCTTACTTCTGAGCAAGGACGGGGCCAGATTTCATGCATCCCACATAGACTCGTGGTTTCTTCCTGTGTCTTGCCAAAGTTTCTCCTAGTGTAGCTGCAAGAGATATTTGAAAATAAGTTGGAAATGCAAATTTTCTGTTGAGTGATCATTTACAAGGTTAAATAAATTATTCGTGTACGACCATCAACTTCTGAGATCTTGGACATCCTCATATTCCCAATGAGAGGAAATGCAGATGAAATGAAAGTACCGATCAAAATGGGGAAAGAGAATACTCCTGCAGGAAAACATCGCTCACCTATATTTACGTGTACATCGTCATCAACCTTGATATAGAATTCTGCGTCCCACGAAGCAACAGCTGTAGCAAAATATGTCTTTGTCTTGGCTGATAACTCAAGATATCCCTCCACATGATCCTGATCATACATAGTGAAACAATCATGTAAGCTTTTTATTCAAAGCGACGGAAAATAGAAGGGAAAAAGGTATAGGATAAAGAGAAAATGTAGCTAGAAGACAAGATACAAAGTATCACCAGCCTCAAGATATCTCCGTGCTTTCTGTCCTCTGCTTCAACAGCTCTGTCCAGTATACCTCCTAATGTGGCACTAGAAAGAGAAAATAGATGATTACACTGACTACGTCAACCAGCAGAAGTATATCCGCAGTTTAAGTCTCATGATTTGCACTAGAACGCACACGGATAACAATGCTTAAACTTATGTCCACAACTGTAACTAAGTTGATGGACACTTGAGAAATGGGCACATATTTAAGATATTGTAAAGCTGAGTCAGCATATTAATTGAAAAGTATCTGTAAGTACTCCATCCACAGTACCAAAGAGACTCTTTGCTGAGATTTATTATACATGTAAGACCAACCAAAGCTCACTTGAGCTAGGAGGGCCAATAGCTAAAATACACTAGAGAATAGTGTGATTTAAAGATAATTAGAACTAAAATATCATGACTTCAACGCATAGCTATATAGGCTCTAGAGCGTAGACGGTTGAGAATTTTGTCAGTATGAAATAAATTATTGAAGATAAGCCACAGTTGCAGTAAAGCTCCAATTGGATAAACTCAACAAACCAGAATTGAGGTAACGAGTTAACCAAACTACTTTATGTATCCTTACTACATTTAATCATTACATATGCACACTACTACATACAGAAATAATCAAGCATGAATTTAGAAAAAGGTATACTCATCAACATAATCATTTAGAGAAAAATTGATCCCTACCTGTGACCAATGACAAAGCGAATAATGATACCCTTCTCTTCCTCCAACTTCCTTCTTTTTTCACCTATTTTCATGGTTTAGAAGAAATTATAACAAGATGTCAGTTAGATCTATGCAACTTGAACAGCATAAGATAGAGAAGGGGATCGCTTTGAACCTTGTGGCATCCATGTACTGCGAACTGAATCTCTTCTTTTTCGGCTGCTAAAAGCAGTATTAATTCCTATAACCATAAAACATTTCTTCTTTCCAGTATAGTCACTCTTTTTCATGTCTTCTGATAGAGGAGAGCCGCTTTGAATAGACTCCTGTGCCGCCTTTGCAGCAGCTAATTCCATCTCTAAATTTGAAATAGTTTTATCCAATGTCCTATATCCATCATGTTATAAGAAGACCCACAGTAAATTAATCAATGTCAAGAAATATAGTAAGATGATGTAATTGAATGTGTCAACAGAGAAAGAAAAACTTACTGTATAGCTAGATGAGTCTTAGAAACTTCCCCAAAAATGTCGCCAGATTCACGCTTCTCATCCTTCATATGCAACTAGTGGGAGCCATGCAATGAGATTGCAAAAAAGGCAACTCTACTAAAGAACTTGAATACACAATTTCTCTTTCATAAATCACACCTATTTCAGTAAGAAGATGGAGTACACACCACTTTTGGATCACAACCTTCCGAAACTAACTTCAGTCTTCCAGCCTCTGCTGCAGTTGGTCTTGTAATACCTCTAGATTCAGGTACTGTCCACATTCTGTCACCAAATTTTTTTTAACTATTACAAGTCTCAACAATCAGTTCAGCAATTTCTCATCCTATCACACTACAACATTTTAAAATCAATCAACAAACTCAAAGCAAATATTGCAACCAAGACATCCAAATTATGTAGAATGATTAACAACATCAAATAGCAGCTCTAGATAAATTCATAATCCACTGGCATAGAAAATTGAAGGAAGGCTTTTATGAACCTCCGTTAGGTGGCAGTTACATATAATCAGACTCAAAGTAAAAGTTACCAGAAAGAGGACATATGCTAGCAGTGGCCTCGAGGATCATTAATGGTTATATTGGTAGAAAAAGCAGGATGCAGGATTTTAATTGTCCACAGCGTGGCCATTGTTTTTCATGGTCCACAGTATGACGTTCAACCACTTAGTTGCTCATATTCTATTCTACATATTAAAAGAAAATTGAAATAAGAAGATCGCCATTTTCACTGTTACTGTTCCGGCAAATATAGCCCGAAGCAGAATTGTTGTCATCAATTGCCAAATTCAAGCGTCAAAGAGGAAGAATATATCAAATGGTGTACATCAAATACAAGAATTCTCAACTTATATCTGTCAATTCTAGACCGACGAATGAGCCATTTCCTAATCCTGAAGGCACAAGAAAAAGTACCTTACACTGACGAAAGAATACCTACAAGCCATAAGACATAAGAAGACGGAACGCAGAGCACCATCAATAGTCAGTACCGACATGATTGCTTCCGAACTCACGAAAGTACATAAATCTTCGGATATTCATATAAGATAATACAACAAAAACAGAAACAAGTTGCAATATGGATCCTCAGAGTGAAAAATAAACAGCAAAACTATTCTCCAACGGAGCTATATTGAATTACAGATTAACTCAAACCCATATCTAACAGGGCCCGACGGAGCAATCAATCAAAAATCCACCAGCATGTGACACCAAAAAGGAAGTAAAAAGAGGTAATTTCAACCAAGGAAGCAATCTTTAACCGAGACATACCTATTGGTGAAGAGCAATCCAGCACAAAAGCTGCCAAGACAAAGCAAGATGGTCCATTTCTTAGATACTACACTTCTTGTAGGTTGCTCCCCTCTGCTCTTTATGGACATAATTCTATGCTATTTACCTATATCTAGCTTAATCAAGAAAAGCCCAAAATGCAATGCGTTGAAAATGAACCAAATCAAAGACACCCACTAGCAAACAACGCCCAAGAACTCAGAATTTAGCAACAGAACCAACTTGGAAAGTTTGAAGGTGAGCTCTAAAATTGAGGAAGAAGAGAGAGAGAGATAACAACAAGGTGCCTTGGTTTTATGTCTGATTTGTTCCTTCCTTTATCCTATGCCATGTTCTGCTTTCCCTCTCTACAAACTTTCTCGCTCTGGATTCTCTATTTCTCTCTCACAGTACACTTTGCAGGGAAGGGACTTGAAACAGAAGTGAGAAGACCCACTAACTGCTCTGCCCAAGTCCTCATACCAAAGTTACCAAACGGTCCTTATCAGACCATCTCCTTATTAAAATGGTGAGGTGTACCTGTAACAGCTTCCACAGTGACATAAATGCCCCTTTCTGCAGTTTTTCCTTTGTTAATTAATTCTCTTGGCAGTTTTGAGAAACAAATGTATATATTTATTTGACAGCCACTGGAGATATCACATGTCGTGACATGTGTGTCGCACATTTCATTGCAAAGTTTGCTTCATTAATTAAGACAAATATATATATATATATATATATATATATATATATGGGAGCTGATCCATTGATAGCGCTAGCAAATGGAGTTAAGTTGCTAGCGCGATCTGACCGTCCATCCTGAAAGATGGACGGTCCAGATCGCGCCTTTTTCCAAAACTGACACCCGTCCGCCATACTGTCTCGCGGACGGGAGTTTTACCTTTTTGCCCTCCTCCCATGTCCGCGAGACTGTCTCGCGGACGCCTTTCTGTTCCTGACATGTGTCAGGAAAAGGCGTCCGCCATACTGTATGGCGGACGATCTCTAGGCTGACACATGTCAGGGCCTGTCCTCTCGGTCGCCTATAAAGTCTCGGGCGTGAGCCCCGAGAACTGTCCCCTTGGTCGCCTAGAAAGTCTCCCTAATTCTCGGCTCTTTCAGCAAAATTTTTGCGGGCTTTCAGATTCACTTGCTTCCATTTTCAGCACCCTTCAAGCTTTTCTTGGAGTAACACACTTGGTTCAAGCATCACTCAAGCAAGGTAAAGTTTGTGATCTTGCTACCGTTTATCTTAGTAATTTTAATTTGTTATGTTCAGTAAATATATAATTAGCAAAATAGGAGACACTTTTGAGATTATGTATATGGTATCCTAAATCGGTCTAATCGTCAAGATAATTTTGAGATAATAAGCGTATTCTATTTCTACATAGGTCTTTTTCACAATGTCTGATTTCGTGTCGAGCTCCAGCACCCCCGTAGATGCTAGTGATCCGTATCTAGGACGAACCTTTCAAACGTTGGAAGAAGCTGGAGAATGTTTTCGAGCTTATTCATTGAGGGTTGGTTTTGGCATTAGAATAAAGACTACAAGAACAAGCAACGTAACAAAAAAGATATGCTCTCGCTTATACGAGTGTCATAGGGGCAGAAACCCAGTGCAAAATGAGACACGCGTAGGCAACGATGACAGTGATGATGACGAAATAGGGTATGCGCGGAGAAGACGGGATTGCTTTGCGCGCACGAATTGCCAGGTCAAGATGTTCGTAAGCTATAAAGCCAAACAAGATCATTGGCTTATTACCAGCCTGGAACTGGCACACAATCACCCGTTAGTAACCCCTTCTAAGGTGAGTCAGATGCATCAACACAAGAAGATGGGTAAGGTCGCGAGGAGCCTAATTCACACAATGAGCGATGCGCGGCTAGGACCTACCGACATGATTAATGTTCTTGCTGAACAGGCTGGGGGAATTCAAAATTTAAACTTTAACACGACAGACGTTCGTAACGCGGTCCGAACCCATAGACGAGCCGCGTATGACCTCAATGATGCGCAAGCGACAATGAGCCTATTGAAACGGATGCAGATGGAGGACCCGCAGTTTACCTTCGACTATAAACTTGACGACGAGCATCGAGTTAGCACAATTTTTTGGGTCGACGGTCGTTCGAGGCTAGCTTATAAGCATTTTGGGGATGTCGTGACTTTCGACACCACATACCGTACCAACAAGTACTCGATGCCGTTCGCTCCTTTCACGGGCGTCAATCATCATTATCACTCCATCCTGTTCGGGTTCGCCTTGTTAAGGGACGAGAGCGAGAGTTCTTTTGAATGGTTGTTTAGGGTGTGGCTGGAAGCAATGAACTTCAAAGCACCGACTGTTATCATCACCGATCAAGATTTGGCAATGAAGAAGGCTATTGCTACCGTCTTCCCAGATACTCGACACAACTTGTGCACTTGGCACATAAGCAACAAATACCCTGAACGTCTGCATCACGTGTACGCAAAGTATCCAGACTTTAAACAGGATTTTGACAAATGCGTCCTCAAGTCATTAACGATTGAGGAATTCGAGGAGAGGTGGGAAAAGCTTGTTCGGGATTACTCATTGCAAGACAACGAGTGGCTCCAGCACTTGTACGGGCTCAAAGAGCAATGGATTGGCGTTTACACGAGAAGTCATTTTTCTGCGGGCATGAAAACGACGGGCAGGAGTGAATCTATGAATGCCACGTTCGATAGTTATGTGGGTACAGCTACCAATTTGAAGAGTTTCGTCACATCAGCACAAAAAGCGGTTGCGTCGTTGTTCGTGAAAGAAAGGGCTGCAGACTTTGCAACCACGTACAAGCAAAGGAGAAGGTTGCTTGAGACCCCGCTGGAGCTGAACGGTGCCAAAGTCTATACGAAGGAGATCTTCCTGCTATACCAAGTAGAGCTGCAAAAATCGGGCCGATACAGTATAAACAAGGTGGCAGAAAAGTCGTCGCGTGAGTACAAGGTTTATTCGCTCGTGAATGACCTCGTCCCTGAGAAGCTGCGCAGAATTTATACGGTGAGCCACGACACATTGACGGACTCGGTGACATGTGTTTGCAAGAAGTTTGAGTTCCATGGCATCCTGTGTAGACACATTCTGCGGTTTTTCACACAGAAGAATATCAGGACAATCCCCGATAAATACGTCCTGCCACGGTGGACGAAAGGTGCAAACAGGTTGCACGGTACCATTTCCTTTCCGGAGCACCCGTATACTGACTTTGAAGAATCAGAGACGTTGCGGTATAATCATCTGGTGACGATGTTCACCCGTTTGTCCGTAAAGGGTGCTGCTACAATGGTCGGATATAAACATCTCCTCGAGGTAGCTCAGCAGCAAGAGCCCATCGTCGACCAATTGGAAGCAGCTTCAGTCAGCAATGCGGTTGACACCGAGCCTACGACGGGATCAGAAGATGACGAGCCGGGGGAGGGAGCCGACAATGATATCCGGCCTTCGGATCCAATTATATCGCAAACGAAAGGCCGCAAGAGATCTACGCGGATGAAAAGCTCTATTGAGACGGCAACTCAACCAAAAAAGCTAAGAAGGTGTGCATTGTGCAACAAAATGACAGACCACGACAAGCGGAACCATTACAAGGCACTGGGGATAAGTCCAGTGCCTTTGCAAGACGGGGAAGAAGATGATGCCGAGGATGAGGACGAACAAGCTGCAGTGGAACTTTAGTGTACTGAATATTTTGTAATAATCTTTTATGAGCCATCAAAAGTGTCGGACATTTTGTAATAATATTTTAGTAATGACTCGTTTGTAATAACCTTTACAATCATTTTTTTATACGTGATTTCTTACACTGTCCGCTACACTGCGCAGCACAACATTAGAAACCTAAGGTATTAAAGAATACCCCCCTACAACACTTAGTTTTTTTTTGTTTTTGTTCACTTCTCTGCGTCCGCTATACTATGTAGCGGACGGCCCCGCAGAATACCCCCCCTACAACACTTAGTTTTTTTTTGGTTTTGGTTCACTTCTCTGCGTCCGCTATACTATGTAGCGGACGGCCCCGCAGAATACCCCCCCTACAACACTTAGTTTTTTTTTGGTTTTGGTTCACTTCTCTGCGTCCGCTATACTATGTAGCGGACGGCCCCGCACAATACCCCCCCTACCCCCCTACAACACTTAGTTTTTTTTTGGTTTTGGTTCACTTCTCTGCGTCCGCTATACTATGTAGCGGACGGCCCCGCAGAATACCCCCCTTACAACACTTAGTTTTTTTTTGTTTTGGTTCACTTCTCTGCGTCCGCTATACTATGTAGCGGACGGCCCCGCAGATACACATATTATCGAACACTTTGTTATTTTTTGAACACTTGCCCTGCAGATAGACAGATATCCAACACTTGGTTTCCCACCGTTAAATCATATTGGTCAATAAAATCAATCGCATTCAATAAATTTTTTGGGTTAAAAAAGTGTTGTAACGTTACAATGTGAATTGGGGAACATCATCTCTCGCAGGAATGATGTTCCTTACACGGATTTACAATAAACCTAATAGCTCTAGGCCGGCCATTCATAATTTGCCAAGCAATCCTATACCTAAAGTCTTGTATGCATTCTTCGCTCCAGACAGTCTTCTTGAGGCTCTCAGACCGGCAAATGTAATCCATGTACATGCAGAGGAAGACGCCGCAGTCCGAGGAATTATGTTGCTTGGGCCTACTCCTCTTCAATCGGAAAATGAGGACCGGCTGCGCGATACCTTCTCCCGACGCCTACCATTGACCAGGGCAGCAAAAAGATTCTGCGAGAACCATAATAAGCATTAAACATAGCTAGCAAAATAAGATTAATCAGTTTTATAATATGCAAGTTACAACAAGAAGGAAACAGGATCTTACCATGGCATCCAACTGGCCTATGCCTCGGTACATATCAATCACAGGCATCACGTCGGTATCGTCGTAGAGACTGTCGACGACTGAAACCGTGCTCTGTAATGGTTCGTAGCAAACCAAGTACCAGTGGGCATTCCCTAAAAAGGGGATTAGAAACACGTCGGCAACACTTGCGCTCACTGGACTATCCCTAGCAAGATATGCTTGTAGGTTAGGGGACGGTTTCCACTGGGCCATGCCTCTCCCCTTCCTTGCATTGCCCCAGTCGTGCCACTCTTGTACTAGGAGCTGATGGAAAAAAGCATCCAAGATAAACACGCGCAGACCGATGTCTGGATGCTCCCGACACCTTCGCCTCAGAATTTGCACGTAGTGCGAGATGACACCGCTGTCTAACCAAGATCCCGGCGCCAGCGAGGCGATCTCTGTCCAAGAGGCATTGTAATCCAAGCCCTCGGGGTGATCCACGTCATACGACGCTCCGTCTTGGGGGGCCCCGCTAAAATAACGGGCTCGGATTAGATCGCATTTATGCGGCTTTAGGGGCCTGGCTGGATGCCCTTTCGGATATTGCCCTCGGGGGTCGATCGGGGGATATTGGCCTCCAATTCCTTCTTCGGCCGGCTGATATTCCCCTTCGGGGCCGCCAACTGGTCCCGCCCACGGGACAATGGGCAGTGCCTCGGAGAAACCGTAGTTTCCGAAAGGAAAGTCTTGCGTGACTTGAGAGAGGGGTTCCGGGAACAAATTGAAGGAGGGGCCGCTGTAATCGCCCCACGACGCTTGAGCCTGTCCCATCCCCGCTTCAGAGGTACCACCAACTCCCTGACTCACCCCTGAAGCCTGTCCAGAGGGATCACCGTATCCCTGGCTGACGCCCGTATAACCCATTCCCGGGCTTACTCCCGAAGACTGGCCCGATGCTTGGCGCAAAAAATTCCCGCAGCCTAAAGCCAATGTCGCAGCCTGTTGGCAAAGATCCTCGCCCATTGCGCTCACCAGATCCCTCCGCTCACTCAACTTCTGGAAGAATGCAAGCGAGGCATTAACCTACATCCAAAGAGATAAAAAATTAAGTAACTTCAATCAGACATTTATATTCAACTAATTTGGTTCAAGTCAGACTTGTTGGGCAACTTACGAGATTGTATGCCATACGCTCATCGATCTGACCCCTAGGCGCATACCTCTCCCCACGTTCAAAGTTTACAGGGGCTACTCTCCTCCGCGTGATGCGGTAGTACCACTCATCGTACTGATCGATGCTGATAACGGGGTCTGGCTCCGAGACGATGGCCGCCAGTGTGTCCTGCCAAGAAGTCCAAAGCTCTATTTCGGCCGCGCACAATTCGTACGCATTGGCGGTGCCAAACACTCCGACATCCGGTGGGTTCCTGTTAACCCTCATATCCGGGGCATCGACTGGCAAACCCTGCTCCAACTCAAAATGGCGCATTGCTCGGTCGGGCAGCTGCCACTCTGCGACCTCGAAATGGATCAGGGGTGTGCGCTGCAACCCGGAGAGCGTGAAGACGAACGACTCTCCCACCCGTCGCGCCAAACGTATGTACGGTGCCCAACGCATTTGGCCCGGAGATAGACGGTCGAACTCCCCTCGATAGTACGTAATGTTGTGATGGGGATCGACTCTCCTCTTGTAGTGGCTAGCCCTCCGGCTGTACTCCCAAGCACACAACCGAGGCCAGACTTTGTCGGTTCCATCCCTACGCGTTGGTGCACCGGGAGCAAGGTGTTCGTAAGACCACACCTGAGAACATCAAAAAATTATATTTATATCGTCGATTCAACAAAAATAAAACACAATAACGAAGACATGATTTATATGATATACCTGCAATAGCGAGAGACATGCACATATGGCTTTGGAGTTGGGCCTCGTTGCCTTGTGCAATGCTCGGTACAGATACGAAAGAACCGCTGCACCCCAGGCATAATCCCCAACCTCCGACAGGTTACCCAACAACGGTAAATATTTCACGCTGACCGTGTTCTTCGACGTCGTTGGGAATAAAATTGCTCCCATCACCCACAAGAGGAAGGCCTTTGTGTACACCACAAGCTCACGGCCCGTATAGTTTTCCGGCAAAACCCCGTAGGTATCTACCAACCACTTCAACTTTATACCACCAGTGCTAAATTGATCCTGGGGTATCGAAGTGAAGAAGTCTCGCGCTGTTCTCTTATTCGTTGCGTCTGACGGAGGAGCAATTACCGGCCGCCCCGTCACCGGCAACCCCAAGATGAACCCTACATCTTCTAGGGTAATCGTCATCTCTCCGATCGGGAAGTGAAACGTATTCGTTTCACTTCTCCACCTCTCAACAAGGGCACCTATCAAGGCCCGGTCAAGCTGTTGAAAGATCTGCCCATGCGTGAAAATCCCAAACCCAATTCCACGCAGTATTCTTTTCTGGGAATTGTTCAAGGTCCATCTCGTGAACTCGCGAGATACTTCTACGGTGGTGAGAAGTTCTCTTTCCTACGAATTATTAATAAATACAATTTAAGCAAAATGAACGGTAAAACAACGTTCGTAATAATAAGAAAGTTGATAAATAATGTATCTTACTCCACCATCCCATATGAGCGTACTGATATGGTTGGCTTGGTCGTATAACACGGATGGATCTTCTGGTCCAGGGATAAATTCCATTTTTTGCAACTGAAACTATGGAATCGGATTTTACAAACGCTAGCACATGAACAAATACATACATATATAAATCCTCATCATCGCTAGCACATGCTCAATGCATAATCAAAACCACGCATAAAACGCAATATTGATCACAACTATAGATTAGAAACATGTAAAGGATTGATTTTGTGAACTTACGTGATCTATTAGGGGGTATTAAAGCTGCTCTTATGAAGAAATTGCGCAGATCTGCTTGCCAACGCCGCTGGGAATATTTGTGAGTAGGAAGAACGGAGAAGAAGAGTGTAGAAGTTATAGGGGTGAATCTTTTGGGTTTGAATATATATATGCTGTCGGACAATATATATTTGCCGTCCGCTATATAGTATCGCGGACGCTAGACTTTTGGTTGTTTT